>CAIGQQ010004897.1:1546147-1559944 GCA_903798035.1 Danio albolineatus
ACCCCGGATTAATAAAGGGACTAAGCCGAAAAGAAAATGAATGAATGAATGAATTATCTAATTTTTGAATGAGATCTATATGGAGATAGATGAGGCAAACGAGATATGAAGATAGGTGAGTACTTAACTTCTTTTGGGGTATTAATTTGGTCTTGTGTAAAGAATTCCACAAAAATAATCCTTTATTTGTCAATAATATATCCCTGTAAATATCATTACTGTAGTGTGAAAAGAAATTATAGTTATTGTTAAGCTTTTTTTTTTTTCAATTTTATTGAGGTGTAGGCTGAAGCACATATTTCCAATGAGTCTGTGTTGCAACTTGCATAAATAGAAATATAGAAACAAAAAACAAAGATATATACATATTTTTAATAACATAGTAAAATTTCACAAGGTTACAAACTAATTGATTAAAGGGGCTTGTTTGATATAAACTAGAAAATTTAGTTTGGATAGCACATGCTCACAATTAACTCAACTTTTGCCTCAAACTTCCAACTAACCGATGGTGTCAGGTTAAGCTTGGATATTGGATGGGAAAAGATTGTACGCAGAATACAGTCAAGCAGAGTAAGGCATTAATAATGCTTTCTAAGCTCATCATCAGGCTCTTAGCGATTTTGTTTCTGTGATCGCCACATTTAATTATATATGAAGAAAATGCTGCAAACATTCATATGACCTATAAAATTGGTGTAGATTTCCTGCAGATTTTAGTCAACCTTAGATGCATCATCATGTGACATAAATGCAACATTCAGCCAAAGCAAACTTGATGTAAGCTGCATGTGCTAAATCCACCACTAAACGTCTAATTAATTTAACTATATACATCTGTCACTCTCAGTGGACATGCACTTCCTGTCTCTCTCTCACACACACAAACACACTCTGAGTGACATCAGTGAGTCATGAGTGAGTCATGTAAGCTTCACGTAAACACTTTAATATGGACAGTAATGTCTAGATTACTAGAAAAAACAGTGCTCTGATTATGTATTATTTCAGTTCATCACCTATGTCATTAGATTATTAATAGCTCATTTTATATATACCTAGAAAACGAAAGAAAAAAACAGTTCAGGTATACTTAGTGTTGTATACTGGGTAAAAATTGCAGATCATTTGCATAAAAATGTAAATAAATTGTTTTTATTGTTCCAAATCTTTCAGTACTTTGCCTTTAGTAAGTTTTAGGATGAAATCTGTGTTATTTTAAGTGCTGATTGACTGAAAACATACTCGTTTTTCACATCGGGTTTTGGTTTTTTGATAATATAAAAAAATATTTATTCATTCATTCATTCATTTTTTTCAGCTTTGTTCCTGACTATCAGAGGTCACCACAGCGGAATGAACCACCAACTATTCCAGCATATGTTTTACACAGCTAATGCCTTTCTACCTGAAACCCAGTATTGAAACACCCATACACTCTCGCATTCACACATGCACTCATACACTACGGCCAACCCATGCGAACATGAGGAAAACATGCAAACTCCACACAGAAATGCCAACTGGCCAAGTCAGGACTCGAATCAGTGTCCTTCTTGCTGTCAGGAAACAGTGCTAACCACTGAGCCAAAATGCTGGAAAAATATATATATAAATTTATTCACTCATTAATTTTCTTTTCAGTTTAGTCCCTTTATTAGTCCGGGGTCGCCACAGTGGAACGATCCGCCAACTTATCCAGCATATGTTTTACGCAGCGCATGCCGTCCAGCTGCAACCCATCTCTGGGAAACATCCATACACACTCATTCACACACATACACTACGGACAATTTAGCCAACCCAATTCACCTATACCACATGTCTTTGGACTTGTGGGGGAAACCGGAGCACCTGGAGGAAACCCACGCAACCACAGGAAGAACATGCAAACTCCACACAGAAATGCCAACTGACCCAGCCGAGGCGCAACCCACTACGCTACAGTGGCGCCCCTCTATAAATTTATTTCCACAGCAAATCTAAACAAGATATTTTAGGACATTTTATTTTTTACTTATTTTTATTTTATTTTTTTATTATTATTTTTTTACAAAAATCCACAAATTCATGGTGGGACTGCTTAATAAACAGCCAACATGCAAAAATGCTAAAAATCTAGTTAAAATGTAGTAAAGTGTACCTTTCTAAACTTTCAGGGAAAAAGTACTTGTACTGAAATGATTATCATCTTTAATAATGAATGATTATTATTATTGATTAATGGTTATCATTTTCATTATGACTAGCTACTGCTAGTTTAATCTACTTGATGGAAATTCGTTTGCTTTTGTCGCCACCTGGTGGTTCATCTAATTGCAACTACAAGTTTACAGCCACAACACATTTTAAACAAAGCAAACAACCATATACTGTATGTTGTAGGCAGTTAAGAAGCTGAACAGTATAATTAAGGATGTTTGAGGTTGTCGTATTTGCCATGGATCATCTAAAAACAAATGTAAATTCGACCTAAACTCACCAATATAAATATATATATATACAGAATATGTATGATGTTCACATAGTTTTTCGATTAATACAAACTCAAGTATGCTTAATTTTATCATTTAGTTTTCTGACTACCTAAAATATATATGGTTGTTTTCTTTGTTTAAAATGCGGTGTCATGGTCTTAGCCACTTCCTCGAAATATTTTTTTTTTTAAAAGCTGGTTTGATCTGGTTTACCATCCTCATTCAGATTTAGATGGTGATTTGTTTTTAGATTGGGAAAGCAGCTAGATGCAGATAGCTATTTTTGTTTAGTTTCTCTGTATGCTATAAACGAATATGCTTATTCCCTTTTATTTAATTTTAACATTTTTCTCAAACACATTTTTAAAAAGCCTTCCTTAATTTGTCACGTCATGGCAACTGAAAACAGAAATAGACATATGTAAGGTGTTGATGGGTTTGACAAAGATGTTTGAACTGGGGGAGGAGGTGGAGGAGAGTCAGTCATTATTTCCGTTTAATTCTGTCCGTCTTTCTTTTAACTACAGAACCATGTCTTAACTTGCATTATTGCGCAACGTATGAATAAAGTAAGACTTCATGCAATATCCTATTTTTGTCTAAGTCACAGTTACTATTACAATATTTTTCCCCCTGATGAAGGATTCTGTGGTTTTACATCTTGAGCTGGATTAATTGGTGAAGTGTTAAACATCTACTCACATTTGCAAACAACAACAGGTAGAATGATGCAGAGGATGAAACCCGTGGCACCACAGCCTGCGTAGATCAGCAGATCAACAGTAACTGGAGCTGGTCACAAACAGGAAAAGGTCATATGATACACATCAGAAGAATGAACCAGATGAGTGTCTGACATTAGAAAACAGCTACAGTCCATCAATAGTGCTACACACAACGCTATTTTAGGTCAAATTGGTGCATTTGGATTTGTTTTATTTATGTTAACTAGTCATTGTGGCAGGATGGATATAATTTTTGAATTCTAGTTCTCTTAAAAGTCACGCAGATTTTAAAAGGTTTTCTACACTGTAAAAATTATATGATCAATTAGTCAAGCATATGTCTGAGGTCATTGTGACTTATTAAATCATGTTCTAACTTAATTTTGTAACTTACACAAGCTGTTTTAAGTCAGTTTGACATAATAGAAGTTTAATGGACTCATAAATTAATTTGAATTAATTCGTTAATTTGATACAGCTTAAGAATACCAGCACTACGGTATTTACTACTGTTGTTAATAAGCATTTAAAAAA
Organism: Danio albolineatus; assembly: GCA_903798035.1. Lineage (NCBI taxonomy): Eukaryota > Metazoa > Chordata > Actinopteri > Cypriniformes > Danionidae > Danio > Danio albolineatus. Next base: position 1,549,884 of record CAIGQQ010004897.1, read on the forward strand.
TAATTATATGAATAGTTAATAGTTGTGTATTCATTAGAAGTCACTCTATTTAAACGGTATGAACTGTAGTGTATGTATTAGTCAACATTTGAAGTGCCTCAAAGTTGTCCTAAGACAAGAACGGGTGTTTTGGTTATACAGTATGCCAACTATGATGACAGGTTTTGCTCCACTTCAAATGCTGACTACGGTATACCAGGTGGTATATTATGCATACAATTTGGGTGGTCAGAGGGGTTTTAAATGACCCAAATAAATTAAAATAACGTAAAATGAAGCAATTTTAGCATGCCAAAGTGAAATTTAACCATATTAAGCATTTTCAATGGTGAAAATACAGAGCGGCTAGTAACTTTGGAAAACTACTAAGCTACAGTGGCTGGTAAGCAAAAACGTTGCGTATTATTAATGTATAATAAAGCAATTTTCAAACATTTCCTCGACAGAACTGTTTAACATTCAACTCAACATATAAATAAATCAATAGACCATATCAATCTGATGAATTCATTGTCCTATGATCATATCTTGCTTGTTGTCAAACTATTTCATAACTGTAACAAGAAGCAATTCAATCATAGCTTAACATTAATACAGCTATCATACCATTATTTATCAATATGTGGACCTTTTTGGATTCTCGGAAGCTTTAGAAATGACAAATGTAAATCAGGAAATATGTTATACTTTATATCCCTCAAAATGGTGTATTTAATGTATTTAAAGGGTAAATAGGCTTACACATAAAAATACACAAATAAAATAAAACATCATTATTTGTCTGTGTGATATGTTCCAGCTCTGTGTCTATTAGCAGATTAGCATTAGCTGAACACTGTTGACATGCTGGTTTCAACTGAAATGCTGCTCAAATACGGGCAAACCACAACTTTGACCTCAATTCCTAAATGATTTCAGATTATTACACGTTCGCTAGAATATTAAATTGGTCAATCAAAACATTCAAAGGTATGTTTTTCTCCCTAGATAACAACATGAAACTAATAATACAGGCTCATATTTCCATATTTTCATTTCATTCATATCCATATTTCTATGATTTTCATTTAGTCTGCTGAGATGTTTTAGATGTTATACATTTTTCTTTCTGCAAGCTTTAAGTTAAATCAAATAGTTAGTAAACTATTAAAGCTAAGGGCTCTCATTTATGAAAGTGGCATAACTTTACGTGTTAATGTGCGCAGCTGTCTTAGTAAGCATATTTAACTTAAATATTGACTTAATTGAACAACTTTAAATCATCATATGAGCGGTAATCTTTATTAATAATAATAAACGTCATACTTATTAAATTCTGAATTATTCTTACACAACACAATTAGTCTTACACAACTGCTGATAAGCATGTTGCGCATTATTCTGTGAGAACAGCTGCCTTTATGTACTTTATCCCTACTAAGTAGTTTAATCCAGCAGTTAGATTAGTCCAAATGTGGCGTGAAACAACCCAGCATGTTTTCAGTGTATGTTAGTCAAACATTGCATTTTAGAAATGAAGCATTTGTACTCTATTTTATTCTGGCTAAAGTGATTCAGTGTAGGCTTGTCCAATGACTCACCTTTTTTGTTAGCATGTTTTGAACTGTTGAGTTTGATGCTTTTTTGGGTTTGGGTTCCTGAGTAGTTGACATAACAGGTGATTGTGTCTTCTTCACTCCAGTCAGGTTTGCACAGCCACAGTTCACTATTATTGTCATTGAATGTGGACACATGTTGTAATATTTGATCTCCTCGACTCCAGGTGAAGTTGGCCAGCTCAGAGTCCAGAGAGCAGAGCAGATGAACACAGCTGTCATTAGTGCTGTTCAGTGGCTTCAGGGACAGACCTGGACATCAGATTCATCAATGTAAGATGATGTACAACATACAGACAGTTCAGAATCACTTATGAAATGCAAAATCACCTGCGACTTGGAGAATCAGAGATGAGCTGTTGTCCACTGATGGTGGTGGAATTACTCTTGTTGTTTTACAGCTGTATTTACCAGAGTCACCAGGCTGGACATTTTCTATGTTTAATCTAATAGGCTTACTGGTTAACATAACATTAGATGAACAGACTTTTAAGGGAAATACATGGGAGTTAGACATATTAATGCTCCATGTACAAATAGAATTGTTACTGTTTGTATTTATAATCCAGTCTACTGTAACTTGTTGACTTTGTTCAGGAGGTAAATGGCAGGGCAGATGGACAGTTGCTCCTTCCACAGATTTGATGAGTTTCTCCGCATCCGTGGATTGGCAAACTTTAATGTTACAAACAACAGAATGTTCCAGTCAGACAATTCAAAACATATATCACATTTTTTTTTAGTAAAAGGCATCACAAAACACCAACCAGAAATAACATTTTTATTAAGCCTGTAACTGGGATCTTTGTTTAATATTAGTTATTATGTGTAATGTACAACGAGTCATGACAGATATCACACGAAGCTTTTTAGCTTTAAATAAAAGAGCACAGCAAACATGAATGAAGTACTTTACCTGTTTTTGGAAGATGAATTAAAGTCCAAAACAATAGATAGTCTGTAATCCGCTTCAAAACCATGTTGATGTGCTCAGCGTCTGTGACTCTTCTGCACACGAACGATTACATTCTGAGTGATAAATTGCCTGTCCATGTGCCCTCCCACTGTCTAGATCATCAGAGAAGATAAAGTGAAGAAAAATACTTCTGTCATTGGTCAAACTGTTTCATTTCTACATACTTTTAAAGCAAATCACCATCATTGTTTTGCACCATAGACTGTTTAAAGACATTTCTGTGAATAAAGCGTATTTTTCTGTGAAGACAACTTTCAGACTCGTTGCATTTGTTGTTGTTCATTCGATGGCAAAGAGGAAATGAAAATAAGAACTGATAGTAAAGGTATTTTACTTTAATATGGAAAGGCTAGAACTTGCTGTCTGTTGGCTGTTTATCTCTTTCCTTTTTTAAAAGGTTCTGCTTTCCATGTAAAAACGATGCACAAGATGCTGCAGCGTACTTGAAAGGGAGACCACAGTATTTCACAATCTACTCTGATTCAGACAGAAGAGTCATGAGCTTAGTGTTTTGAGGGGGCTCCAGTGACAGTTTTGGAATGATCTTTTGAGATTGTGGGCCGTGATTATGTGAAGGTGGTGTAGTTTTAGTTTAGTGTGCAAATGAACGAGTGCTGGGCCTATTAGAAATAGTAAAGTACTGTAGAAATGCCAAGTAGAACTGAAGTTGCAGCTACACACATATATTTAGATCATCTACCTAAGCAAGATAATATTAACTTGCATAATGACATATTTTGCAACTCCCTCATCTTGCATCGATTAGTGGTTCATCACTTCCATATCATGTAGTGACAAATAGAAATTCTATAGTAAAGACACCAGTAAAAGTACTGTATCTTACCTCAGTGTTTTGTAAACCTGATGCAGATTTCTCTGTTTTAGGCTGCAAGAATTGAAAGGGTGCAATGACTTTTAAATGGATATATATAATACATTTTAGCATTATTCTTGGCCATTGTTTATATAGTTTAACTATTTGTAGCAATAACATGGTTACACAAATGAAATTCAGTGCAGAAAACCATGGATGCTACAATTTTACTTTATAAAAGCCATGGTTAATCTACATAAGGGATCGTAATATATGCTGAGACACGTTAACCCTCCAGCAGACACAGGATGTCAAGATGATGTTAGTCGTGGGGATGTTGCATTTTGTTTAGAAATGAAAATCGGGTTGTTGTCAGAAGTAAATGTTAGGCCAACAGCAATATCCAACCTAAAATCAACCAATTATCAATGTCTAATGATGTCACAGCTTGACGTTGTGTGGACATTACCACTATGACTACTATCAATAGTGAAAAAAAAATACTTCCTGCTTTGCTACTGTTCGGACGTCTTTTGCTACTGCTCCGCTCTCTGCGCTCTTGCTTTTATATTTCATACTCTAATTTTAACCTGAGCCTATCAGCACAGTGCTCAAACAACACAGCTTGAAGATCAACATCGAATCTACAAACTTTCTGGAATACAACTTTACCAACAAGTGGGGAATTATCGTCTAAACAATCCTCCCGCTACCAGCTGCTTACATTCCTGAGACGGGAAAACACGACTGTGAAAATGCCTCTGGATCGGATTAATTCAGGATCTCTCTGCTGTAGTCACTGCCACAGACTTCTACAAAAGATTGCAGTTCTTGAAACAAAGTTACTTGCGACCCGAACAGAACTGCCGGATCACAAAAGATCGCTTCACTGTGGACCGTCACAGCATACAGCCGGTGAGTCCCGTAAATCTACTCCAGCTACTGTTTTGAGCCCAGAAAAACAGAGTGAAACTGTTGAAAATGAACATGATAACAAATGGCATAAACAAGGTGCGAGACCAAAGGGTACTCGTGGGGTCAGATCTTACGCTGCTGCATTAGCGTCCTCTACCCCAAATACAGCTCGGACTCAAATACAGCTTCAGAACAGATATGAAGTTTTGAGTAATATGGGTGAAGAATCCCCAAATGCAGTCAGACAGAGATCGCATGATTCAGCAGCTAATTCTTCACGGAGCAGAGGCTCAAGGCCGACCAGACAGCGGCTTTCTGCAACGATCGCACCTGAGATAAGAACACTAGTGGTAGGAGATTCAATAATCAGGAATTTCAGGAGCAGAGCTACAATGACTTACTGCTTCCCTCATGCAACAGTTTCTGATGTAAACAAAGAACTTGAAGAAATTCTGAAGAAGCACAAGACTGCAAAGCGGATTATCATCCATGTGGGGAAGAATGATATTCGGAAGGAGCAGTCAGAACTTCTGAAGAAAGATTTCTGTCAACTCTTGGAAACAGTCGAAAGATTGAAAATTCAGCCGTTCATCAGTGGACCACTCCCTGCAAGAGGGACAAATATGTTTTCACGACTTCTTGGCCTAAATGTATGGCTGCAGAAAACATGCAACAGGAAAGGACTGAATTACATTGACAACTTCAATCTCTTCTGGAACCAAAGACAACTATTTACATCAGACGGCCTTCATCCAAACATTGGTGCAAAGGTGCTAAAGGACAATATCTTTTTCTCCCTTCATCATCCATCGGCTGTTTGTGCCACTGAACTCAACCCAACTGACACACACACACCTAGCAAATGTCAGGATGACCACAGGACTTTAAATCAGCTCCTGAGTGGACTTGGGGCTGATGCATTACACAAGGACAGTGATAACGCCATGCAGCCAAAACAACCACTGTTGATAGAAACACTGCCGCCTGCGCCCTACACACTGAGCCCAACACAGACTGACTGTGATCCATCTGAACAGCAGCAAGTCTCAGCGTTCAACAATGATCCTCAGGAAAACAGCCAGGAAAATATATTTCAGCAGCCAGAATCTCCAGACCCACAACCTCTGCCACCCCTGTCACCAGACACGCTCTCATTGTCACCTTGCTCGCCTCACTTGGACTTTTCTAAAAAGATGGAGGAACTGGTGTTTGCTGGAACTAAACTTTCACACTCCTTTGCCGCAAGCCCCCAGTTATCGCATTTTACTGATCATTATCTACAGACCTCCAAAATATTCTCCAGCTTTTATTGATGATTTTACAGAGCTGTTATCAATAGTAACCTCTGAATTTGACTGTTTTACTATTGCTGGGGATTTTAATATTCACATTGATAATCCAAAAATCAATGCTACAAAAGAACTCATGACTGTTTTTAACACGTTTGACCTGACTCAGCATGTTCAAGGACCCACACACAATCGTGGACACACTCTTGATCTACTTATAACTAAGGGTTTACACATTTCATCGACTGTTGTTAAGGATGTGGCACTATCTGATCATTTCTGTATTTTCTTTGATGTATTGATCACTCCAGCCATTGAAGACAGATCTGTCCCTGTCAGAAAGGGATGCATAAATGAGAACACTAGTGAGCAGTTTATGAAGGCCATATCACTAACACCAAGCATATCTGCAGACTCTGTCCATTCTCTACTTGATTTGTTAAGAATGTCATTGATGATATTGCTACTGTTAAAGTCAGGAAGAGAACTGGCAGACAGAAAGGACCTTGGACAAGGTCAACATCGGTAAAGATGATGAAAAGACAATGCAGAAAAGCTGAGCGTATGTGGAGGAAGACGAAACTAGTAGTCCATTACAACATCTATAAAGACAGTCTTCATGCTTTTAATGTGGAACTAAACACTGCTAGGCAGACTTTCTTCTCAAGCCTTATAAACAGCAATATAGATCACACCCGTACCCTCTTTGCAACGGTAGAGAGACTCACGAACCCCCCCAGTAGGATTCCTAGTGAACTACTCTCTGAAAGCAAATGTAATGAGTTTGCTCATTTCTTTAATGATAAGATCAATAATATCAGAAAGGCAATCCGCTCATCCAATCAGCCAAGTCGTGTCGACGTCAGACAAGCGCAACCTCAACTTCAGAAATCAGACATTATCTCTGATTTCATGGAAATTGATAGTAAAATCTTAGAAGAGATTGTGCAAATTATGAGAACATCAACCTGCGATCTTGACACGCTCCCCACATCATTCTTCAAAACTGTGTTTAACTGTCTAGAAATGGATCTTCTGAAAGTGGTGAATGCTTCACTTCTCTCAGGAATTTTTCCAAACTCACTTAAAACTGCAGTAGTTAAACCCCTCTTGAAAAAGAGCAACCTGGATAACACCCTACTGAGCAACTACAGGCCAATCTCAAATCTCCCATTCATTGGCAAAATCATTGAAAAAAGTTGTTTTTAACCAGATTAACAAGTTCTTAAACTTGAAGGGGTGTTTAGACAATTTTCAATCTGGTTTCAGAGCACATTACAGTACAGAGAGCGCCCTTATAAAGATAATCAATGATATACGCCTAAATACAGATTCAGGGAAACTAACAGTGCTGGTATTGCTGGATCTCAGTGCTGCATTCGACACTGTCGATCACAGCATACTTCTGGATAGGCTGGAAAACTGGGTTGGGCTGTCTGGAACGGTCCTCAAATGGTTCGGATCGTACCTTGAAGGGAGAGGTTACTATGTCAGTATAGGTGACCATAGGTCGAGGTGGACACCCATGACATGTGGAGTCCCACAAGGCTCAATTCTGGCACCTCTCCTGTTCAACCTTTATATGCTCCCTCTGAGCCAAATAATGAGAAAGAACCAAATCTCCTACCACAGCTATGCTGATGACACTCAGATCTACATAGCCTTACTGCCTAATGACTACAGCCCCATTGACACCCTCTGCCAATGCATTGATGAAATTAACAGTTGGATGTGCCAAAACTTCCTTCAGTTAAACAAAGAGAAAACTGAAGTCATTGCATTTGGGAACAGAGATGAGGTTCTCAAGGTGAATGCGTACCTTGGCTCTAAGGGTCATACAACAAAAAATAAGGTCAAGAATCTTGGTGTGACTCTGGAGTCAGATCTGAGTTTCAACAGTCATGTCAAAGCAGTAACTAAATCAGCATACTATCATCTCAAAAACATTGCAAGAATTAGATGCTTTGTTTCCAGTGAAGACTTAGAGAAACTTGTTCATGCTTTTATCAGCAGCAGGGTGGATTACTGTAATGGACTCCTCACTGGACTTCCCAAAAAGACAGTCAGACAGTTGCAGCTCATCCAGAACGCTGCGGCCAGGATTCTGACCAGAACCAGGAAATCAGAGCACATCACACCTGTCCTCAGATCCTTACACTGGCTTCCAGTTACATTCAGAATAGATTTTAAAGTATTATTACTGGTCTATAAATCACTAAATGGCCTAGGACCCCAATACATTACAGATATGCCCAACAGATCACTCAGATCATTAGGATCATATAAACTAGAAATTCCAAGAGTTCAGTCAAAGCAGGGGGAATCTGCATTCAGCTATTACGCCCCTAGCTGCTTGAATCAGCTTCCAGTAATGGTCAGATGTGCTCCAACATTAGGCACATTCAAATCAAGACTGAAAACACATCTGTTTAGCTGTGCCTTTACTGAATGAGCACTGTGCTTCGTCCGACAGATCGCACTATTGTGTCTTTCTTTCCTTTTCATTCTTTTATAACTTGTCTTAACTCATTTTAATCTGTTTTTATCTGTTTTTTATTATTTGTTTTTATTTTCTTATACTTCAATTTTATTCCTGTTTATGTAAAGCACTTTGAATTGCCACTGTGTATGAAATGTGCCATATAAATAAACTTGCCTTGCCTTGCCTTGCCTATCAGATGTGGTTTTTGGTCGCCATACCTGATGAATAAATGACAGTATCTATATGACGTAGGTTTCAGATGTTGGCTCGACGTCGGATTTTGGTCAATTTCCAACACAACCTAAAATCAGCAAAATATGAACATCATTTGACATCGTTTATTGAACATCAAAATAATGTTGTCCTTAGACACTGGCTAAACATTGAATTTTGGTCACCTGATGTCACAACCTAAATCTAACCTAATATCTTATCTTTTATAATGTCTTATGAATTTGTGTGTCTGCTGGGTCATGTGGCTAACGTTAGACAAACAGCTTTTGATCAAACTGAATAGTGCTCATTATCTTAGTACTTATAATTGCATAAAATATGGTACAGTATATGCCAATTTACATCGAACAGGAGTGTGAACAGGTTTTCCTACCAACATCACATCAGTAATGTGACATGAATCCAACTGAAACAAAATATTTTTTATTGTCACCATCAGCAAAACAACAATCATAAGGGTTAAAGGCACAGTTCAAGCAAAAAACGACAATTCTGTTATCATTTACTCACTCTTTACTTGAGTTTATTTCTTCTATTAAACACACAAGATGATATTTAGAAAAATGTTGCAAGCCATTGACTTCCATAGTGTTTGTTTTACTTACGTCAATGGTTTCCGGTTTTCAGCTTTCCTCAAAATATCTTGTATTTATAAAACAATCTTCTCTTCATAAGAAGAAAGAAACTCATAAAGGTTTAAAACCACTAAAGAGAGTGAAAAGTGAGTACATTTTCATTATTGGGTGACCGTACTTTCATGTACTTTAACAGATGTTATAACAATAACAGCAACAAAAAAAAACTATTCTTTAATTACAGTAAATGTTCAAAAACACGTTAAACAAAATAACAAAAGGATTTTAAGACACAAAAGTTAACTTTACAGCAAGGTCTCATTAGTAAATGTGATAAACAGTGAGATTCAGCTACATTTGCCAAAGAAATTATGTTAATGTTAATCTTAAAAAATACAACTGAGCTTTTTTGTTATTAAGCATCAACTAAGAAATGAACATCACCTACGGTTATTAAAAGATGACTAAACAAATGGAAACTTACTGTGAAGTGTGTAGGTAATGACCGCTTTTATTTTAGGAGGCTTGTAAAAAACCATAATGGAGAATATATTTAGAGCACCAACTTCAGGTTTCATTTTATTCTAAAGTTTCTAATCTGTAAAACAACAAACCCTCATAATGTAATTATACTCATTACAAATAACAGAAATGATTTATGATCACTGAGTTGATTTTAACAGCAAAGTCAATGAATATCAATGTAAATCTTTGGAAATGACAGCCATTTTTAAAGAAAGGGCAGTTTAAAGGGTCTTAGGAAAAGTTAAAACAGTTACTAGTTAAAAGTAACTTGCTAAAGGACGAAGAGGGATCTTATTGTGTTGTGTGTTTTGTCCTCCTCCTTGTGATGTTGATGGTCCAGGTCGGCAGGTCTTCTGCAGAGATTTGTCTGCAGAATGACACATTTATCAGTGATGTTTAGAGAAATAAATTTATCTTGCTTTTGTACAATGTTGAAAGAATGTGAAGGTTTATGAATGACGTTCAAATCAAATTTAAATAACAGTTCAGTTGAAATTCATTGAAAAATCTTGTTTTTCGTTCAACAGAAGAAGTAAACTCATAAGGATTTAAATGCACAGACAGAGACAGAGTAAATGATGCTAAAGTGCAGATCGCAAAGAAACTTGAATAATATAATATAATATAATATAATATAATATAATATAATATAATAT
>CAIGQQ010004897.1:1569302-1636233 GCA_903798035.1 Danio albolineatus
ATAATAATAATAATAATAATAATAATAATAATAATAATAATAATAATAATAATAATAATAATAATAATAATAAGGGCAGCGCGGTGGCGCCGAAAAGAAAATGAATAAACAATAATAACAACAACAACAATAATAATAATAATAAAAAGAACCTAAATGCTGTTGTGTAAAATGTTTTTTATTATACTTAACAAAGATATTAGATGCAATATGTAGATGCAAAAATAAACAGACAATAAAAAATAAATTAACTAATTTGAATAAATAATGTTTAAAGGTAATGTTAATAATACTAATATTAATTAAATTAATACTATTTATATTAATATTGATTCAAATATTAGTATAATATTTGTAAGACTTGCATTACATAGCTTTTTCAAAGCATTGTTTCATTTGTAAATTTATGAAAAGGGATCTGTTTAGTTCCAAAAAGGGTTCTGCAATTGCTATCTACTAAGTAAAAAACTTTTCAGGGAAAAAAAAAACAATTGTAATTCTGAACAAAAAAACTAAACTAAAAACAAAAACAAAAAAAATGCACTCTACCAAAAGTGCTATAAAAATAAATGTGAAAATTGGAAATCAGCATTGCAGAAAAGACATGCCTGACTGCCGTAAGAATGCATAGTTTAACTAGAAAACTATGTTTTACTATTTTAAGTCAAATATGGACAAACATAATTTTGGCATGAAAATGTAATTCAGTTGAGGTTGTCCATGTTAGACCCAACATTGTGCAATTTTTGTGTGTAGAAGTATATATACTGTTGAAATCAAAATCATTACTACACTCTCATGTGATTTTTTTTTCTTTTTATGATATTTCTCAAATTATGTTTAACAGAGCAAAGCATCTTTCACAGTATTTCCTATAATATTGTTTCTTATGGAGAATGCCTTATGTGTTATTTTGGCTGAACTAAAAGCAGTTTTTTAAATTTTTAATAAATATATAAATTTGATTGTCTACAGAACAAACCATCATTATATAATGACTTGCCTAATTACCCCAGCTTGCCTACTTAACATGCTTAAGTCAAATTGCACTTAAAGCTGAAAACTAGTATCTTGATTAGATCAATTTAGATCAATTATGAAGTTTAGATCAATTATGAAGATATTTATTAGAAATTAGTTATTAAATATATTATGTTTAGAAATTTGCTGAAATTTATTGAATTTAATTTATTTCAATGAAATCATCAAATAAGAAATGTTCCATATTGGCAAGACGAAGACACTAAAATCGCCGAACAAAAATTAATGTACAAAAACGATTAAAATAAATAAAATGCAATATAGGCATAGAAAAACAAAAATCTCACATAATCAATGGCAATATGATCAGGTACTATTAAATTGGTTCTTCCTTGTATTTTTTAGCAAATGAAACGCAGAGCATATGCAAGCGTTTTACATATTCTGAACACGATTATGCTTATTAACTTATTAGACCAGCAGTATGTTATACTGTATAAATGAAGACAATATCAGTTTTTCTAGTCTGCACAATACACTTTAGTTTTTTTTTTATAATGCATAAAATTGCAGCATCAGACATCAGAGTAAAATAATGTTCTATCCAGAACTTTCCATTATAAACCATGCTCTCATGTTACACTCAAAAGAGGTTCACATTTCAAACCGTGTACTTTAATTTAACCATTAAGACCAATAAAGAAGCATTTCTGAAGAAGACAAGACCGCCCTAGTTCTTCTCATTAAAAGTAAAAAAATTAGATAGACGAGTCACTTACCCACACACCCATACAGCCTGAAGCTGGAATAAGTGTAAATAAAGTGAACAGCAAGTAAAAACATCATAATCGCTGCGTGTCTGTGCTTCATATGTTCCTCATTGTCTAACATTTCAATTCACAGTGAAAGGCGGTACCAGCGCATCACTGGGTGCACTAACTCCAGCCAAAACACGTTAACCACAGGTCTGGTGTGTTTTTGTGCATTCAGTTTTTTTTAAAAAAATGTAGAATCTACAAAGAATCTTAATAATATAATGAAGAATAGAGAAGAAAAAGTTTCAGTATATTACACAATTTTAGCATATTTTATATCTATATATAAATTGAAAATTTCATTTAATGTAAATTTATCATTTATTTTTTTTTCATTATTTTTCTTCATTTCTTCATCAGGGGTCGCTACAGCGGAATGAACCGCCTTTTATTTTTATTATTATTATTATTATTATTAATAATAATAACATTCTGAACCCAGAAATAAATCAACATGCAAAATAATTATATTTAAAAAAAATAATAAATTTCTTTAGGGCATAAAAAAAGTCAAACAAAAGGAAACCCTTGTTATTATCATGAATGCTTATTACTTTTTGGTAATCCCACACACCTTTTTGGTAATCTATACAAATTAACACAATAATAATTTAATAACTTGTAATATCTGATTATATATTTTTATTATAATATATATTTTTAATTAATTGTTTTATTATCTTGCATATTTTATTCACAATCCTGAGCAAATCAACACAATACTGTAAAAACAATTTAAAATAATTTTAAATATTTTATATTCTTCAGTTAAAAAAAACAACAGCATGAAAAATGACATGGCGTGTTATCTTGCTGGAAGACTGTAGTCATGAAGGGATGACCATGGTCAGCAACAACACTCAGGTAGGCTGTAGCATTGACACGATTTTCAATTGTTACCGATGGGCCCAAAATGTGCCAAGAAAATATCCCCCACACCATTACACCACCACCACCAGCCTGAACCGTTGATACAAGGCAGGATGGATCCATGTTTTCATGTTGCTGACACCAAGATTTTCATCCTACCATACCAATGTCTGAGCAGAAATCGAGACTCATCAGACCAGGCAACGTTTTTCAATGATCTTCTAATGTTCAATTTTGATGAGCCTGTGTGAATTGTAGCCTCAGTTTCCTGTTCTTAGCTGACAGCAATGGCACCCGGTGTGGTCTTCTGCTGCTGTAGCCCTTTTACCTCAAGGTTCAACATGTTGTGCATTCAGAGATGCTCTTCTGCACTCCTCAGTGGTAACGAGTGGTTATTTGAGTTACTGTTGCCTTTCTATCAGCAGATTCTGAAATACTCAGACCAGCCTGTCTGGCACTAACAACCATGCCACTTTCAAAGCCACTTAAATCACCTTTCATCCCCCTTCTGATGCTCGGTTTGAACCGCAGCAGATCGTCTTGACCACGTCTACATGCCTAAATGCACTGAGCTGCTGTCATGTGATTGGTTGATTAGAAATTCGCGTCAATGAGCAGTTGCATGGGTGTACCTAATAAAGTGCCTGGTGAAAGAAACAAAAGAGACAATATTCACATCAGTGAAATGAATCAAGACATGAAGCAGCCACGTTCCTCATATGTATGTTACTTTAATAGGTGTTTAAAGAATAACATTTGCGTCAGCAGACAGTGTTATGACATAAGACTCAGTGAGAAGGGCAATGGCAAAAAGGGGTCCCTCTCTCTACGCAGGGGTCAGTAAGGCAAGGCTGCATCAACAACTGGGCTGTAACAATCAGATCCATACATTGCATCATACAGTACTAGTGACAATAATCAGATCAAGCACACGAGTATAAACTCCGTAGAGAATTTGGGGGAAACGGGATCTCGGGTAAGCGTTTAAAAAGACGGCGCCACAACTGCATCTAAAGCCATGAACGTACATTCTTGTACAGAGCAGAAAAACAACGACAATGACAGAAAGAAAGAACGGAACAATCCTCAACGGTTGACGGGGTGCATATTTAAGATTATTAAGAGTTAATAAGTGAACGTTTGGCAACCGATATCCGTGATCGCTATAATATTGCATGTCTCAGTTGTGTAAAAGCAAAGGTTGTTGTAAGTCCGATATGACGGCGGCAGCTGAACTGCGCACTAAAGAGGTCAGGGTTTTGTGTATTGAGGATGACTGGAAGTTTTTACAAATTATTGACGTCAAGGAAGCAGCCTAGAGTTCCTCCATATAAAGCCACCGCCATACAGAAAGACTGGATTGGAATTAGAAAAATACAGGTACAAAATTCAGTACATTCAAGAGACAATCTAGCACAAAAGGGTAAATATCATCATCTTTATAGCTAATATAGGAATTTCTGTTTCATAGAGGCATTTTTGCTAAGAGGCATCATCTAAATAGAAAAAAGCAGGGTGAACTTCTTATGACAGGGGGTGTTATGGGATGGGATCAGATTCTAAAGATGCATCATGCGGGGACAAATAAGCCGTGTTTTCATTCAACGCATTATAATTCTCACTAGCAATTCTTTATTTATTTATTTTTTCCTCGTAAATGCTCATATTTCCCCCTCTGGATATGTATGAGAGGTTATGATTTAAGAATGACAATCATGAGGGGACACTGGCGAGATGCGGAGATCAATCTTTAAGGGGGTTGTTCAAGCAAAAATGTATTTACCCTCATATTATTGTGTATTGCGTAGAATGTCTATGCTGTTTTTTTCCCTGTATAATACAAGTGAATGAAAAAAAAAATCCTCCACGAGTGTCCGGAGGGGATTTCAAATTCTGCTTTTTCTCAACACAAAATTATTATATGGCTTAGGAAGATTTGAGATAGAGTCACAGATCATGCATATTTTTTTTTCATTCGCTTGAATTATGTAAAAGTGCAGCATGAACATTCTTCTAAACATCTTTTTTTCCCCCAAATCATGCATTTATTGAAACAATATAAGTGTAAGATTTGTAATTTTTGAGTGAACAATCCCTTCAAGAATGTGATGTTTTGGTATGGGTTTAAGGTGCAAATATTGTTTTTCTAAAATAGGCATTTAAAAGGTGCCAACATTTTGCACACCACTCTCGCTGCAGGACAAAAAAAAAAAAAAAACATCAGAAAAGATTAGAAGAATTAGTTGTGCTGATAAAATACATTTGAAACCTGAAGACGGATCCGCTGGCTAACCCCAGCAGAATAAATCCTGGCTCTCTGCATCGTCAAATTTCCCTTACAGACTGTTTTCGCTTTTCTTTGGCAAATGTCTGAGAGAACGACATGTGTACAACACGTCTCCTGACCACCGGGAAGAACTTCAATTGCGTCTGAAGCGCATTACGCACAAGGGAAGACGTCTTACGGTAACTTCCTGTGAACAACAAATATGGTAGTTGGGTGAGTTGCATTTATTAGAATCTATCATCCTTTGAGGGAACATGATTTTACAATGGGCCTTTAGCTGTGGTTAAATCTCAATTACATTTTATGTGCAAAGTTCACTGTCTATTGTTATAGAAATTTATAAAGCACAGAATGCACTTCAAATCAAGCAGCTTTCTGTTGCTTTAATTAGCATGATCAAAATGCACCATTGTGCAAAACTCCTAATCGCGCAGGTTCCAGATGAAATCACTGGATCCTGACCACATAAAGTTGTGAAAAGTAATTGTAAATGTGACCACACATTTAGGGTATGTTTATACAACAAAGTACTTTCATTTCGCACAAGTTTTGCGTACTAATGACAATGGTGTCAAATTCGAAATCTGCGCAGATCAGCATTAACTATCTAAAAACGCTGTATTATGCATGCCAGGCCAGTGGGTGGTGATGTCACTTTGTAAAGCAGCACTACACGCCTGCATGCAAACAGTCCTGTGGACCACTAATGATTGCTTTGCATAAGTAATTATGTCAAACAACAGTAAAAGTTATTGCGTCTTTTGAGTAATTTAAATAAATACAGCTAACTTATAAATGGAAACATTTTTCAATTGTTTTCTGAAAAGTTTTGGGTTCAGAAGACAAAGTTATAATAACGATCTAAGCTCACAAATGTGTAATAATGCCGAATTATGCGTGTCTGGCCAGTAGGTGGCAATGTTACTTTATAAAGAAACACTATTAGCCCATTTCTACTGAGCGTTGTGTTCAAACTAGATGTGCAACGCACAAATTAAATCGAGCTATTATTGTGTAAATAGATGCGTAAACACAGTTTACTCTCTTTATTAACGCATCAAATTCGCTTAATTCGCGCATCACTTCACAATAGACACGGATTCACTTCATGGACGGGGCTTGTGTCTGCCCGTTGAGTCTAGCTTTGTTGCTGAATGGCTAACATGGATTTTATTAAGAGAATAGCGGTGTTATGTGCTTTAAAAAGGCTGAAAACCAGTGTAGATTTGTTCGGCGCCGTCCACTAGATCCTTTCAGAGGTGTGATTCAACAACTCCTCCATAAACTATACCAGGCTGATGGAGGCTTTCAGCGGTGCTTCAGACTGAGCCGAGCCCAGTTTGATGAGCTGTTATCCAGTGTCGGGAAGAGGATTTCCCCTTATGACACCAACAACAGGCACTACGTCATAATCACTCCCCTACAGAAGCAAGCTCATGGTTAATGTGACACGAATGTCCACTGAAGTTCAGCTTTTCTAATTCGAGCTATTCGTGTGAAATGCTCAACTCGTACCACGTTATTCGTGCCGCCTTATTCGCGTGAAATGCGCCATAGGATGTCTATTTGCGTCTTTGCATTAACTTAACATGTAAATCACTCGTGCTTCACGCTTCATCCTCTGGTGTGAACGCAGCATTACAGTTCGGTACAGTAAAATATATATATTACACATATAATTATTTTTCCACTGTCAAAGGTACCAACATAACAAACCATACTGTACGACATTTGAACACTTTTTTTCTTAGCGTAATTAACGCTGATGAATGTTTCTGAAATTCTTAATTATTTACACGTTGACCACTGTTTCTCAACCACGTTGCTGGAGGCCCAGCAACACTGCATGTTCTGGAGGTCACATTTCTCTGTCGCACCCATTACAGGTTTTCAGTCACCTCAAATGAGCTGATTGGTTAAGGAGACATGGAAAATGTGCAAAGCTAGTGGTCCCCCAGGAACGTGGTTGAGAAACACTGATTTTTCAGTGAAGTTAAAGTGAAGAAGTTTAGATTTTAGTTGATAATGTTGTGTAAACATACCCTCAATCTAAATGAACAACATTTTAATTTTACACAATATTATAAATACTGCATAAAACTAAACGTGAACGTGAACGTCCGTTCACTCTGGGGATAATTCACAATCAGATTACTGATCGGTACAATTCAAATCGTCCATAATGACAATCAACTGATTCAAAAACAGCTGAGCAGGAGGTTTAATATCATATTATCTATCATTTATAACACTTAATCCATTGTTTTTACCCTACTATAGACTTTTAAAGTTTCATAAGTGGGGCCGTACAGATGATTAAAAAGTTAGCTTAATAAAAATCACACTTATAAAAGTGATTAGGTCCTGATTTGTCAGGTAAACATCATCAATATGTCTCACGACTGCCTCAGGCACAATTACAGCCTACAAGCTTTCTATTACTTAAAATACACTGAGGTTTAAACCCTTGGCTTGGAATAAATGCCTCTATTGTATAAATAACAGGAAAAGGGGGACATTCAGACGAAGATCTCGCGGTCTCCACACACACACACACAGACACCCACACACACACAAACACACACACCAGACGTAGGCCATATGCGGTTGCCTCGCACGTGCACGTCCATAAGCAGGAACTAATCGTCTAGAGGCGGTGCATTCTTAATCAGTGCTTGTTGGCTTAACAGGTAAGCATAGGTATATATACACAGATATTTGTATATGAGCTTTTGACAACAGTCTCGATCCAGTAGAGCACATCTCAGGAAAGCCTGAGGTTTCTAAATGAAATGTTACGAACAAAGCGAGGAAAAACAGCATCCTATAGCGGGTGTTCTAGGGAGAACAAATTAAATACAGTATTTCGAAGAAGTACAAAAAAAAACCTTATTAGTTATAAGTTCGTAAATTCACAGACAATATCATTTATAGAAGAAAAATTGGTGACTTTAAAAGCGAAACAAATAAAAGATCAAACATCATTATTATTATTATTATTATTAAAGTCTTAATAAAAGGAAAAAAAGCTGTAACAGTGAAAGAGTTTGTGGCTTTTAAACTTGCGGTCTGGCTTATAGCATTCCTTCATTTATGTAGTCTAGCCCCCCTGTGACCTCAGGAGGGTTTCAGGAAGAAGAGTCTGAGGTTTGAACCAGCCCAAGAGCACAGGGAGCTGCTGTGTGCTGCAAAAATCCCAACCTAACCAAAGCCTCATTTGACTGAGAAGCAAAGCTGTGTGAGAGAAAGCCAGAATAAATCTGTTTTTAAAATCATTCACATTGTCACATGACTTATAAAACCTTTATGAAGTCTTTTTGTAGCTTATTATTGGCACTTACATTTTATTTAATGATAATAAGATTTGTTTTGATATTGACTGACTCACTTTTTAATGATTCTGTTTTGTAATTCGTAATTTGTCAGTTATGAATTATGATTTATAACTTGCTCAAAACACATTGATTAATTTTTCTTTTGCTTAGTCTCTATTTCAGAGGTCGCCACAGCGGAATGAACCGCAAACTATATCAGATTATGTTTTACACACTCATTCACACACTACGACCAATTTAGTTTATCCAATTCACTTATAGCGCATGTCTTTGGACTGTGGGGAAAACCCGAGAACCTGGAGGAAATCAGGGGAGAACATGCAAACACCATAAAGAAATGTCAACTGGCCCAGCCGGGATTCGAACCAGCAATCTTCTTGCTGTAAGGTGACAGTGCTAACCATTGAGCCACCATGCCTCCCTTAATCAAAACACATACGGTGTGAAATAACTAAACTGGTAGAAAGGATGACTGAATTACTCTTTTGAGAGCACTTCGATGAACTCAAACCAATATTCCCACCATCCCGGAATCTTATTTTTTTGGAGGATAAATCTAATTGGATGGGCATAATGGCTGGACCTGATGAAAGGTCACTGAACGAATCAGTAAATCTTTTTATTACACAAAGTTGATTCTTTTAAATCTAAATGATCACTAATGATCTTGAAATAATCATAAGACAATGGTTCATAACTTGCCCATAATAATAAACGCTGGCCATGAAGTTGAAATCAGCAGAATGATTCAGTGAATCTTTTCAAGGAATTCATTCAAAATAGCTGATTCACTCAACGGAAAAATTCCCCCATTAAGTCATTCATTCATTTTCCTTCGGCTTAGTCCTTGATTATCAAGGGTCGCCACAGCAGAATAAACCACCAACTATTCCAGCATATGTTTTACGCAGCGGATGCCCTTCCAGCTGCAACCCAGTACTGGAAAACACCTATATCATCTTACATTCACACACACACACTCAAACACTACAGCCAATTTTGTCCACCCAATCCACCATTAATATTAAATTAATCTTAATTTTGCTAATGCTTCATAACTTGCTCATAACTCTTGGATTAAGATAAAAAAATCATTTTAGTGAACTTAAACCAAATATCTGATTCACTCGAATCAAAATTCCCATTACTAACCTTCAATTGACCTTATTTTTCATAACGAATCTCACAATTG
This sequence comes from Danio albolineatus, assembly GCA_903798035.1. Classification (NCBI taxonomy): domain Eukaryota; kingdom Metazoa; phylum Chordata; class Actinopteri; order Cypriniformes; family Danionidae; genus Danio; species Danio albolineatus. The sequence goes on from CAIGQQ010004897.1 coordinate 1,578,783, forward strand.
GGCAAATCTACAAACCTATGATTCATAATTCACACTGGCTAGGCATTTGAAAAGGTCGTGGAGTGAATCATTGAATACATTTTGTTAATTAAAACATTTCTGAATCCCTCAAATCAAAATCTCCAGTAATTATTCTTATTATTTAAATTAATTTTCAAGTATTGATCTAATACAGATGTGAGGTTTAGGTTTAAAAAAGGAAGAAGAAAATATTCTCTCACACATTCCTGCTTCTCAAATAATGAACATGATTATTTGCAACATGTCTATAACACAGCACACAATCTGCTCTGAACTGCAGAATGTGACCCAGCAGGGCTTTGACTCACAAGGGCCTGAATCGCAGGATGTGCATGTTTAGAAGAACATGCTATGCTGATTCTCACAACTCAAGGTGTGCGTGTGTGAAAGAGAGAGAGAGAGAGAGAGAGAGAGAGAAACGTCTTTCTCTTAAACATCGATTGCTGTTTTCATAGCCTCTCCCCCTCTCTCCCAACGTGTGCTTGGAGGAATGGACAGAATCAGCAAAACTTTGCGCTGGAATGGTGTGTAAAGCCTTCGGGTACATAAAGAAACCGAGGGCTGAGTATCTCAGTGATGATACAAAAGCTAGTTTGAGACTAAAACAAAATAAACAGAAAGAAAATAACACGCTATCATTATAACAAAAGCCAACGACAACTAAAAGCATTGTCTACTGTAGCTAAAAATTAGTGCAGTGTCTATTATTAAACTATATTAGAGAGGAGTAGCACTCGTTTGGATTAGCCAGCAAGACGCTACACACTGCAGTAAGGTCAAGTATTGACATAAAATGCATTTTTTTTTCATTCAAGTATCACCATACTGCTCTGATAATGAATTCATTGATAGCTGTGCATGTCAAGAGGAAAGCGCAGAGCTAAATGTGACAGGGCGCCACAATATAAAACGGCTAGACTGGCTTTCCATCGGGTGACTGAGTCAGTCAGAAACACTCGTAGGCAGGGTCTAAAATTACTGTATAGGAGCAAAGGTTAAATGAGATTTAAAATTTGAGAAGTATTAACTATTGCCAAAACTTTTTATATAATTAAAAAATGAAGAAATTAAAAATATACTTTATTTTTTATATTATAGACTACTGTTCAAAAGATTGGGGTCAGTAAGATAGTATATATATATATATATATATATATATATATATATACACTGCCTGACAAAAGAGCCTGTCTTGTCATAGATCCCAGTTGTAAGAGCAACAAATAATAACTTGACGTCTAGTTGATCATTTAGAAAAATGACAGAAGGTAGATTTTTCTGATGAATCATCTGTTGAACTGCATCCCAATAATCACAAATACTGCAGAAGACCTATTGGAATCCGCATGGACCCGAGATTCTCATAGAAATCAGTCAAGTTTGGTGAAGGAAAAATCATGGTTTGGGGTTACATTCAGTATGGGGCGTGCAAGAGATCTGCAGAGTGATGTATGCCTGAGGTATCAATCCATTTGTGCTGCCCCTTAAATTACAAACCACGGGAGAGGGCAGAATCTTCAGCAGGATAGCACTCCTCATACTTCCATATCAAAGTTCTTGACAGCAAAGAAGGTCAAGGTGTTCCAGGATTGGCCAGCCCAGTCACACGATATGAACATTATTGAGCATGTCTGGGGTAAGATGAAGAAGGAGGCATTGAAGATGAATTCAAAGAATCTTGATGAACTCTGGGAGTCCTGCAAGAATGCTTCTTTGCCATTATTGATTATTATTCTAGATGTATGGATGCAGTCGTCCAGACTCATGGGAGTCATTAATTCTTTTTCCACTGCACTATGACTTTATATTCTATACTGTAAATTATATCTGATAAGTGACAAGACTTGTGAAAGCAAATTAATAATTAATAATTTAAAATCAAGGCATGATCATATTTTATTTTGGTAAAATAAACGTAATCCAGAGGCCTTTGTCTTTTATATAAGCCACTTCTGATACCAAATGATCAACTAGAAGTCAAGTTATTATTTGTTGTTTCTAAAAATTGGATAGGCGACAAGACTTGTGTCAGGTAGTGTACATTACTATTATATAATTTCTATTAGTAAATGCTGAACTTTCCATTCATTAAAAAAAATCAAGTAATACACGTATTACAGTTTCCACAAATAAAAATAAAGCAGCACAACTATTCAACCATAATAACAGTAGGAAGAAATGTATCTTGAGCACCAAATGAACTTATTAGAATGACTCCTGAAGGATCGTGTGACACTAAAAACTCCTTAAAGTTCAGCTTTGCCATTACAGGAAAATATTACATTTTAAAATCTATTAAGATAGAAACTATTTTAAATTGTAATAATATTTCACAATATTACTATTTTTATCATATTAAAAAGCAGTCTAATAGTGAACATAAAGGGCTTTATAAAAACATCTTGCAGACCCAAAACTTATGAACAAGTAGATTGTATTAATATATATATATATATATATATATATATATATATAAAGTTGACTCAGAGCAAGTGCTAATTTTGGACCCTTCTTATATAGGTTTGCCTGTGACCGCAGCACGTCTTGCACAAAACATCCGGCTTCCCCCCCTAAACCATGGCTTCTGTTTGCAAGAGGAAAACAGGTGGTTTGCCTCGGACCGACTCCCATCTACAGAGGCACCAGAGACACTGAGGGTCATTGCTTGAAAGAAAGAGGCATCTAGGCATTGACTGTGCATTATGAAGTTGAAGGTGGTGCTTCTGTGCAGAAATGAATCTGAACAGGTTTGTGAGGTACGAGGCTGAGGTTGAGCAGCTCATTCTCTCTCTTCACAAGCAGGAAAAAGGGGGCAGGAAGCCACAAAACGTTCCTTTGACTGAGAAGACGTGCGCTGCTGTGTGAAAGAAAAAAGAGACTACGTTTGTGCAATGAAGCTAGCCAGGAACGGAAAGGTTAAAAAGAGAAAGACGAAGAGGGAGCACTTGCTTCAAATGCACTTTTGTAGGCAAAACTTGACCTTAAATAGTAGCCATTTCTTGCAGATTGAAAAAACAAATAAACAAAAATAAGTCTGATAACTGGTCCAAAAGCCACCAGAGGAAACAGGCTAAGGGACCAGAATTGGCTCCCCCAGGGGCCCTGAGGGAGATGAGAGGGAGGGAGGGAGGATGGGGATTGGATTTAAGGTGAAGGCTTCTGGGATAAAGCATCTTCATCCATCTCAGAGCTTCCCTCATCCCTTTTCCAGTCTCGCTTGCTCTCGTTCGTTCTTTCCCCCCGGCGTTGAGGGCCGAGGGTCAAGAATAAGGCCCCAGCATGTCTGTACACTAGCCCAGTCGGTCCGGGCCTGGCTGAGGCTTCACTGGTCCGCACAGGATATCAGCACAGGAGCCATGTCCTTCACTTGAGCTTCAGTCGGGATGCTCACAGCACGCTGGGCTCTGCAACAAACACATGGGCCTTTGATATGTAAGTGGGTGATAATAGAAATATTAAAGATCAAATGACTCTAGAAAACAATGATTTAAACAACATTACAATTCAAATAGACATTTTGGCAAAAACGATAACATTTTCAGAGTGATTAACTTCATTTTAGCATTTAAACCAGGGGTCACCACACTCGTTCTGGACTGGAATCGTTTTGAAGGGCCATTGTCATGTACAGTTTAGCTCTAATCAAACATCCCTGAACATGCTACTTACTAGGACTTACTAGGAATACTTGGCTAAATCCCAAATAACTCTCTATACCCTTATCCTGTAGAGAAGTAGGGATGAAAAGAGATGGAGGAGGGATGGTAAGGGAACAGTGAGTTAAAGGGGAATGGAAATAAGAGAATAATGAAGGAGTAGCCCGGCTGATTGGGCTTTCTACGATGATGCCCAGAAACCCAAAGTGGGGGTATCCTCTCTGTAATATTTTTTCTTTCTGAAAACATACAGTTACATACATTTCTGCAGAGCGCCAATTTCGTCCCAAGAGGTACGTTTTTTGCAGTTTTGGTTTTCGCAAACCCACCAGAGGCCACTGTGTATGCTTTTTGAGATCTCAAATTTCTCTCACGAGTGCCATTCGTGCCTGCTGTTCTCACGTAAATCCACCACAGACCGCTGTCGACTGCCTGACTGACCCACCCACCCACTTCACTAAACCCAACCGACAGTTTTAAAAAGCAATCCAGAAAAAAAAAGAAGCCTTTGCCTGATTTTTACTTGTTTTACTTGTTTTTATTTTTTGGCTTCTGTTTTTGTCATACCCGCTTTCTGGAACCATTCTTTGCCGGAATGTAATGTAATTCTTTGCCGAAAGTAATGGCATCATACCGCCCAGTGGCATTCCTTTTAAAGATGAAATGCAGCCATACGCACCTCATAATGCTACATAATTCGTGATCTCCGAAATCTATATAGGGCTAAGTTTTTTAGAATGAGCCTGTGATGAATATTTTGATAGAGTGTGGACCGTCTAATTTAACCTAGGAGGGAAGAGAGGGTTATAATGATTGTTAATGGAAAATAAGGAAATATAGGGAGGAGGGACAGTGGGTTCAAGAGAACAAGATGAACAATGCTAGAGGACTGATCTGCCTTTAATAAGTTTAGGGAGTAAGTGATTGGATAAGGAAGCAAACGGGGGCGTGGTCCTGTTCTTGAACTTCTATTAACAAGTTAACTTCATTTATTTGAGGGAGCAGCCGTTTGCAGTCGAGTCCGAAACCATAGTGGATGTACTGAAGTGCACTCAATTAATCCCTTAATGCACTGCAATAAACGAGTGTAGAGCCAGTGTACAGTCAATGGCTAGAGAATACCCATAATGCACTGTGAGTTCTCATACTGAATGAATTTCTCAACGCAGGCTCATTAGAACTAGGTCACAAAACCGCAAAACGTGCATGCTTCAGCATATGTTTGCCTGCAGGTTCTCAGTAAAACGACAACTTTTGTTCTTTTTATTGCTACCAATCTTAACAGGGACATACAGTATTATCAACAAATAAACTTTGAGTTTAAGCCCTGCAAAGAATGACACAAATCGATTGGGTTTCAAGCGTTCACTATTAGCTGATGATTGATTATAAAGCTTGTTTGGCATGCTGTCCCAGGAGAGAGCCCTGAGCACATAAGATCCCGAGCCCGGGGCTCCCTCCCGTTTGCAAGGTAGATCTCGAGAACTCCCCTGCTGTAGTAGCTAATGAACAGATTGCTCTTAAGATTGCTCTTAACTATTAGGAGCATGTCTATGGTGCCGATTTGGATTAGTCAATTAACTTAAGTTGCCAGTTTTTGGACGGTGGGAGGAAACCGGGGAACCCGGTGGAAACCCACGTGAGCACATGGAGCAAGTGTAAACTCCGCACAGAAATGTCGGCTGGCTTTGTAAGGACTAGAACCAGTGACGTTCTTGCTGTAAGGCAACAGTGCTAACCACCGTGCCACCCATATAGGAAAGGAGGAGAAGTAGAGGTGGAAGCAAGTCAGTAGCAAGTTCGGATCCAAAGGCGATATATACTCGACAAGCTGATTGGTTTCTTGCATGAAAGAATGAAAGAAAAAAGAAAAGGTAGCCCAGTAACATATTTGAGATTCAGAAAAAGGTAGACAATGGACTCTGGTGAATTTGTCAGCATATGCGGCAAGGAAACCTACAGAAGTCAACATTCGAAGTGAATCATAAATGTGTTTCAAAATTGCCCTAAGACAGGAATGGGTGAATTTTAATAGTTTTTGGACAACTTTGATGAAAAGTTATGATCCACTTTAAATGTTGACTACTGTATTTCACGGTTAGCAAATTGTACATAATCCCAATCTGACCACAAGATTGCATCCTACAGGTGCAAGTTTCTAAATAAATGATAATTCAATGGTTAATTTAATGTTTGTATACATAGCGGCAATCAAAATACTTTATTTCATTACTTATATCCCAGCAAAAAGTCTAATGGGCATCTAATAGAAGTCAAAACATAAACAACTTGACTAAAACAAGGCTAAATTTGGGCTGTCAGTGAAAATCTAACAGACGTCTAAGAATAGCCCCAAGCTAGGCGAGTCATAAAACACACAGGAATGATTGACTACACATAAGAAGTCTGTCTAATCGGTCTGTTTGATGACAAGTCTACTTTTGGACAACTGTTTGTGTTGACAGCCCAAATTTAGCCTCCCTTCAGCCAAGACATTGTGTTTAGTTGTCTATTAGATGACAATTAAACACAATATTGCTTGGAGGCACAAAGTGTTCAATAACGATCATAGGGTCTGACCAAGTAGTTGATAATCGAATCTGTCTAATGGATCTATCAACCAGCAAAGCACAAACAAAACTGCTTCAATTCACTCACTAGTTGTCATTCATTCATTTAACCCTCAGGGGTCTAACGCCCCATTCACACGGGGCTTCAGCGTCAACGCTTGACGGAGGGCGTGTCTTAAGTTTGCCGATGACACGATCGTCATAGTAGCGTCAGCCAATGAAATTTGACCGGAGCTCAGCAACTCCCGGCATGAATCCCGGCATATAGCAATTGGTCATAAAGGAACGGGTGATTTCCGACTGCAACGATGAGCTTATCCTCCATTTTAAAATGTCTCCGTTTACCGCTATCAAACTGTATGGACGCTATTGGCTACTCTCTGAGCTGGGATATTTGCATAAAGTGATCTGATTGGCTGACGCTTCCGCTGGCGCTTGAAAAGTTGAGAATTTCTCAACTTCTTCAGCGAGCAACGCGGCTGAAGTGGCGCCGACGGATCCACAATGCAGTTCGGCAACGCCTGACGTCACCCATTCAAAGTCAATGGGAAGCGTTGACGCTGACGCCCCATGTGAATGGTGAGGGTGTTATGGGGCCCTGGAGAAGTTTTGACATGCACTGACATTTGTGTTGTTTTCAGTATCTTAAAAACATATTAATGGCTAAAGTTTGATACCGCTGCAGACAGCACAAGCTGGGCTACAATAATACCTGAGCAGCATGTACGTATGTGTTTGGTTTTTTAAGAAAGAAACGTTTATGCATGGTTAGTGGAAAAACTAACATTTTGAAGTCACTGAAACAAGGCCATGAAACACATACACTCTAAAAAAAAAAGGTTCTTCAGTGGTTCTTCAGAAGTTCTTTGCGATATTTGAGGTGCTATTTAGCACTTTTACTGTGTAAAGAACCTTTAAAGCACCATAAAGGTTCTTCAGTGGTTCTTCAGTGGTTCTTTAAGGTGGTCAGGGTGCTATATAGCACTTTTACTGTGTAAAGAACATTTAAAGCACCATAAAGGTTTTTCAGTGGTTCTTTGGGGGGTTTAAAGTGCTATATAGCACTAATACTACTGGTAAGCACTTGTTCTTATAGCTAATTCTCATAACTCTTATGCCGGTTTTATTTGCGGAAAGGGTAAAGTAACATTATGAGCACCTTAAAATATAGGTGCTATATAGCACCATTTGACAAAAGAACTATATAGCACCTATTTTTTTAAGGTGCTGTATAGCACCAAAAAAGGTTCCCCCTCTCGTTACGACCAAAGAACCAGTTTTGGTGCTATTTAGCACCTTTTTTTTTAGAGTGTAGAGAACATGAGTTCACAAGAATTTTGAGAACTGGAGCTTGTAGCCTTGTGTTTTTGCTTCAAAATGATGTGAAAATCATCTAGTTTACTTGTTCACAGAAAACAATATATTTAATTAAATTTAAATAACTTTTTGAGTGAATATGGTCTATGCGAGAAGGGGTGAACTATCATTACTAATGCAGTGATTTAGACCTGAGAAGACATAGACCTGCATAATGAGCCATCAGACAGGTATGTGGAAAAATTTGAGCAAAAAATAAAAAGTTTATATATTTTTTGTTTGCAGTTTATTTAAAACACATTTAACTATCAGACAAAATAACTCGAAATACACTAGTGAGAGTCTGTACACTGTATAAAACGCTGTAAACTATATAAACTTACATATATCAAATCTACGGAAAAAGTTACTTATAAATACACTTTACATATAACTTAAGACATGCACTTGAATTTACACAAGTGGGGTCTAGACGTTCCTCAAAATGTATGCGTTCGTCATCAGAGTCACGCTCTTCCTCTGAGGAGAAAGTAAATTCTTTGTCGCTGTCCAGTACCATCCGAAGTGCTCCTTCACTCATGTAGTGTACCATCACTCAAATGCACAGAAAAAGTGAGTAACTTTATGATAAAGCATGGTGTTTTATGCCATGTCCCGGGGGCCGTATACATTACTACTTGGCTCATCTTAGCTCATTTCCATATGAACAGCACACTCACTGAGAGGCGGGATCACGTTAGCTGTAATGAGGCGATACAGGAGAATCCGTCCTTACTTTTATACGGATTACATGAAAAGAGATTATTTGTTTTCGACTTGAACTGGTTAATGTAAAAGTAGACATTTCAAGCTTTCAAGCTTTCGATAGATCTCTCATGCCTCTTTGTTTAGTATTTGTTATGTTTCCGTTCGTTTTAATGATGTGTTTTTTCTGAGCACAGTCAACATGTTGTGTGCGTCTCATGCAGACGATTGTAATAACAAAGCCTCGTGGGCGTGGTAGCATTAACACTTATGAGCTCAGACTGAGAAACAAGACATAGTGTTGGTTTCATACTAATTACTTTTTTAAACAATATTTGTTTTCAACATGCACTCGCTGCATTTAAAAGTAGACACGTCAAGCTTTGTATAGATATATGTCTCATGTCTCTGTGTTTCGTTTTCGCGGAGTTTCAGTGCATTTTACCACCTCGTTCCTATAAACAGTTCGCAGAGAGAGAGAAGAAAGAATGCCTACACTGTTTATTTTCCTTATTTTGCAAAAGCACACACTTTTGTTGTTATTGTGAGTGTACACAATCAAAACTAGACACCTAACAGATTCAATTGATGTATGGATCTTATCTGTACAATCAAAACTTAAAGTGTAATTTAAGTTAATTTCGGTGTTATCAGAAGAAGACGCCTCAAAACGTGTATATGCCTTCGACCCCTGGGGGTTAAGAGCCACAATGAATGTATTAATGTAAAGCAGGGCATAATGAAGAGAGTATAGGGGTGATTTTGGATATAGTTCTTGAAACTTCCAGGCAGGTGTGTTGAGGCAAGTTGGCACGAAATCTACAGAAGACTGGTTTGATGACCCATTAATAAAATCATATATTGAAATGCAAATCCATTTATGTAGATGGTGCTTACGGAATGACAGAAATATTGCAGTCGCCATGGTAATCACTGTAAACAAAACAATGCTAATAAACACTTTCATTAAGCATTATATTTTATGGATTGATTTGTATTGACCACTGCAGACACATTGACAGGTCTGTCATTTTGGAAAGGTCAACATCTTTAGATTAAAAAAAAACAAAATAAAAAAAAAAACTGTGAGTTTAAAATTTTTTAATAAATGGGATGACCTTTCACAGATGAAAATGTGTTTGCATTTCATGGCCCATTTCCACTGAGTGGTACAGTACGGTACGGGTCACTTTTATCAGGCTTGCGTTTCCACTGCAAAAGGGTACTCTTTTGGTGGGCGTGGTGTACGACAGAAAGTTTCAGTCGACTCGAGGAAATGTTTACAGTAAAGCTGTCCGGGTCGTTTATAAATCATACGAGAAGCACTTCTCACAAAACAGATGCTTTTTTATACACATAAATACTGCGACATTTAGTCCTTATTTAAGTTCAAAAACAACACAAAATATAGCCCACAGTAAGTGCAAACCTCTCATCTGCGTCTTTTATCTTCACCAGCACATGTAGCCTCTTGTTAGAAAGTAATTTCGTCATTCTGAGTTCATAATAGTCCAGAAGGTTATTGTAATAGTTTAACGCAGCAGTTTCTTCATGTTTGCTAAAACAATAATAATTCGCTCCTTTTTTTGCACGCGTCAGTCTCGCGTTTGTCTGTTTCTGAAAGGATCGGGTTTCAAAAGCATGTCAATAATCAAGCGCACAGGATCGGGTTTCAAAAGCACGTCAATCAAGCGCATGTTATTATCATCAGCTCAAGAAGTTTGTTATTTCAAATACTGACGCGCACGCGAAAGCGAAACCGCTCGCTCTTCAGACGGGCTCATAAAAAACTACGGGGCACAGGGGAGAATCTGCTCTTCTTCTTGGCTTTGTGGCTGTTCAAGACGACGACAAGGCTTGTTTGAGCTCAAGTCGACCATGGCTCGTTATTATATGTTTAAATTATTTCAGTGTATTGTCTCTCAGCTGTGTATTAAACATGCCGGGTCCTTTGTTTTCATTCTGGCTTGTTGCGCAAGTAAATGACCTATCTCTGTAAACCAATAGCGCTCCGCCTTTTGGTCACCCTTTGGTACCCTTAGTGACCAAAAAAGTGGTATGGTACGGTTCGGTTCGGTACGTTTTTAGACAGTGGAAACGGCCTTAAAAGCGTACCAAACCGTACCGTACCACTCAGTGGAAACGGGCCATTATATGCATTAACTTAACTACGATAATGTCAAGATCATGTCATATTAGCGGTCACAATAATTTCTTACACAATAAATACAGCACAACCTACCTGTGCACGTTCTCCATGGCCGCAACCTCAGCGAGAGCAGCTAAGCTGAAGAAGGCTGGGAGGCTGCCGGGCGCATCCGTCAAGTCTGTTTCTGCTGATCTCGGGTCAGTGTAGCAAACCCCTCTATTGCATAATGTCTCTTGAGTGAATGGCTTTTCATCTTGATTCTTGGTCTGATCTTTAGATTTGTCTTCTGCTGCAACAGAGAAACGATCTTGAAGAAGGCAGTCATGTCAGTGACCTAAAAAAAGCTAATTTATTGTACATGAAATTCCATCATGTTGATTTGAAGTGACCCTGTTAATGTGGTTTGTTTTATCGGAGTAATCTTTCATTGGCCAACCCTATTTTTTATTTCTGGTTGTGGTACGTGTTACAAATATGTCTGCAATCTGCTGTGGAATCAGTGGTTAAGTTTTGTTATTGCACGATGCGTCAGCTTTACCGTTCTCAGTTTGAAAAACACTGTCATATCAGACAAGCATATCACCAACTGTGCTGAATGAAAGAGGCACGAGAAAATTTATATAGCTCATTTCCCACATGCTTGAGGTTTCAAGTTGGCTTTAATGAACCTGATGAAATGAGGCTTCCTTTAAATAACTATTGTCTATAGAGAATAAATACGTTAATACAAATTTGTTGCTTACTGAGAGAAACCGAAATACATGTTTACAATATTCAGTTTTATTTTATTTATTTATATATACCACTTTTTTCTCTAGAATGCAAAAAAACCTAAAACAAATTGCAAAAAGTCCCATCAAACGCGTTGCTGTAATGGTTTCATGATTTCATTTTCCTTCATCTTTTTTATCAGGGGTTGCCACAATGGAATGAACCGCCAACTACTGTATACCAGCATATATTTTACGCAGGAGATGCCCTTCCAGCCACAACCCAGTACTGGGAAACACCTATACACTCTTGCATTCGCATACACCCTCACACACTACAGCCAAATTAGTTCATCCAATTCACTTATACTGCATGTCTTTGGACTGTGGTAAACCGAAGCACCCAGAGGAAACCCACACGAACACAGGGAGAACATGCAAACTCTACACAGAAACGCAGACAAGCCCAGCTGGGACTCAAACCAGCATCCTTCTTGCTTTGAGGCAACAGTGCTAACCACTGAGCCACCGTGTCACCCCCAAATTAATATGTTATGGCATATTAATGTTTTAAATAACTATAGTGATAATGAAATGTCAAAACCTTTAAGAAATATTGTTTTTATTTTGATTCAAACTATTATATTTTTGTTTTGTTACTATTATATTTATATTTAACTTCACTTAAAATAATATATTAATGAATAAATTATATAGTATTTTGTAAATTGATGCAAACATCTTCCGATAAAACAAGTAAAACCAAGAATTGTGAAAGATAGTGGCAAAGAATTAAGATTTAAAATGAATTAGTTTATTAACCCTTTAAGACCTGCCATAGAACAATTCCGCCAGGGTATATCTTAGTATTTTTACATGCTGTGATGTCATTCTTTTGAGTATTTTCAAATGCCATATATCAATAAAATCCTTACATCCCCAACTTTAAGTTTATGTATGTCATAAATCCATATTAAGGAGTTAAATAGCTTAAAAGTGCAATAAAACACACAAAAAAATGAAAAATCGCTTAGTTTTTATTTTAGTTTTTACTATATACAGAAATAACACAAATGTAAACCTCAAACTTGTCAATGTAAAAAACATGCATAAAACCCTTTGAAACTATATAAAACTGATTTGGACTAATTACATCAATTCGTTTGTGAGATACACTTATTTTTATAAACAGTGTAGACAGAACAATTTGATTGATCAACAAAAAAATCTCTCTACAAATTACCACACATGAGGGGTGAGGGGTTCTGAGGGCTTCAGTGTTCAAAACTACATCAATGTATGTAAAATAATAAGCACAAATCAGCAATACAGCAAAAAATGTAAGTATAAAGGTATAAAAGTTTGATGTTTTAGGCATAAAAGTGAAACGATAAGAGTAAATAGCGCGTCATACTATCGGGATTATTCTGTGTTATGTTTCTATTCAAACTCAAAGCAAAGCATTGTTTATGAGCATATAATACTCAAAAGCAAAGCATTTATAAAGAATATACTAGCATGTCTTGGAATGGATCTAATCCTTCACAAAAGTCAGATTCGAGAGTCTTGAGCAGATGATGAGTCGGAGAATTCCTTGTCGTTTGATCGAGTAATAACTCCAAAACATCGGACAATTTTTTTGTTTGTTGTGCGGTCACGACTCCATGCCAGTGCGTGTGTGTGTGTCTGATATTGTGCCTGTATGTGTAAATGTGGATGTGTGTGTGTTGTGTGCATGTGTGTAAAAGAAATTATGATGTTCCGATACGGATAAATTGAAACCGCTAAGAGAAGAGCGCACGCACATACATAGAAACGCACGTGCGTATTACGTATATCAAACAGCGCGCTGAGTGACATCACCACGCAAGACAAACCTGATAGGTTCACAGTGCACACGAGGTAATTACGTCACATACATAGCAAACAATAACAACCTTTATAAAACACATTTGCAAAGGCGTGCGATGAATTAAAGTGTTTTTTTTGTTGTAAACATTTTAGGCTATTTGTGTAAACTCATTAAAGAATGAAAACATTGCAACAGGAGACTGTTTTGGGCTTGATCTGAAAGTATAACGTCTCTGATTTCATATGCAAAAAAAATTATTGTTCTACCCATATGCTTTCGGTTTTTATTGGCTTTCAAACAGACGCACGCAAACCGGAGCGCGGGCGCTCCCGTCGGTCTCAAAGGGTTAAATGGCACATTACGTTATTCGATACATAAACTACTGTTAAACTGAATTAAATGTTAATTTGTTTCCTATAAATAATTGTCAATTTTACTTAGAAAAAAAATAAACAAGACAATCCAATATAAAGAAAAAAAAAACATTTGAATTATTAGTTTACAGCAGTGGTCTCAAACTCAACTCCTGGAGAGCCACAGCTCTGCATAGCTTAGCTTCAATCAGCTCCAACTCACACCAGGTGAATAGTCTCAAACACCTTGATTAGTTGCATCAGCTGTGTTTGATTAAAGTTGGAACAATACTGTGCAGAGCTGCGGCCCTCCAGGAATTGAGTTTGAGACCTATGCTTTAAAGAGTACACAACGTCTCTAGACGAAGTAAGCTACTGAGAAATGATCAATAAAACAGGAAACAGTGGCTCAGCTCACCCTCTGCAGGTGAAACGCGACCATCAGCCGTGCGCACCAAATGTGTGATTTTATTCTTCCTGGCCTTCCGTTTTTGACTGCCCACAGGTGTGTCCAGAACCTTCTGCGGTTCAGGAGAAGGAGACACACACGGACTGCCCGACTTTACCGCTGGACTGCTTTCTGTAGCCACAGGCTCAAACATGGCGACTTCTAAAATAAATAAAGATACGTGCATCCATGAATAAATAAAAAAGAAGAAACAACATCACAATGCAGACATCCTGCAGTAAATGATGTTTTGGGTATACAAAATACATCTCTCGTCATTGCAGCATACTGGATGATTGTATTTACGTACTGTAAACGTGGCACGTGTGCCCATTAAAGGAAAGAAGAGTATACAATGACCTAGATTTGACCATGTTCAATTCTTTGTGGCAGGAAATACTGAAACACCAGCGTAAACCACAAACAAACAGCAACCAACACAAAATGGGCACAGTTTCCAACACTTACAATTACACTTACACACAAACACACACACTTGTGACTTTTGAACAGAAAATGAAGAACAGTTTCTAATGGCTGTGCAGTTTCACCTTTGTCTGTGCCACTGGATTTCTCCTTCCTGTGTTTGTACTTGTTCACTATCTTGTGGAATAAGGTCTTTTTCTGAGATGAGGATGAACCTAATTTCAAAAGCGATAAAATAGAGCAAAGAAAAAAAAATACAACACAGCATGCTATGTTAGATGGAGATCGTGTCATTCTGAACATGAGATGACAAGTTCCTAAGAAAGTAAAGCCAATGAGGAAATGAGGAGTGTGTGTGGGCCTTGAGGAAGTGATGTCAGTTTCCATGCATGCGGTGCACTCACCCTTGCAGGGCTTGGGTGGATCAGGAGGGCTGGACGTACTGTTTTTTTTCTTCTTGGTGACCGCCACGCTCTTTTTGTCAAATGTCAGGGGGCTGTACTGCGGTAAGCTGTTGAACTTTTTCTCGAACTCCTCCTCAAGCTTTCCTAGTCTGGGAGGTTTATAGATAGTAAAGCATTAGGCGTCTCTGAGCAGCATCTGCTCACCTGGATTCAGGCTCTTCTAGATGAAATCACTTCAATCTTGCACAATGACATACAACGGATCTGTATACTGGTAAACTATGATCATGGGGTGGCAAATATGAGTATGGTGCATGCTTGAAATGTGTAATGTCAGGCTAAGTAAAGAGTTACTCATCCAATGCACAGAAATGGACTGCTTTTGAGAAATGCATCATTATTTTACAACACTAATTTCCTACAATTAAACCATTTTTTTTGTAATTAAAAGGCTAAAAGTCAAAAGATAAAATGATACACAAGCAAAACAAAATAAGTACACTGACTATAACTTGAGCTCTTACAAGGTGAAACACTGGGTTTGTTCAAGAAACTGATGATTTATGACATTATATCAATCAGTCCTGAGCATGTTGGATAGCTTCATCAGCCTTCAATGTACCATTAGCAGCCACGGGTATTAATATTGTTTTGTCTGTATGTGTTTTTTTTACTTTCAAACACTGGAAGCCACACAGTTTCCATTACCAAGGATGAAAGTAGCTATGTTTACATCCAAAGATGCGAATTTAATGTATGCGCTAAACAGGAATATCGCATAAAAAGCATGAGAATAAAGCAGCGTTTCCATCCAATGAGTCAAAGAGAACAAAGAATCGTCACTCCCTGATTAAATGGTGCCAAATGTCAAATATAGAGATGGAATTTGCTGTGATCAGAGAAGCTGCGTGAATCTTTTTTTATTTAATAAATGACTTGCGCCTCAGAAGACAAATGCTGACATCCAATGAGTGGCGTTTGAAGGCACGAGACGCGGAGCACAGGTGGTCTTGATTCTGGAGGTAATATAATAACACTTATAATATAATAACACTAACTACAATTTCTATTGCCTGAAGGTTAGTACATTTAAATCTTACACATTTATCCGTTTTTTGGTGATCTATATTTTTAGGAATTTAACTTCAAGCTTATCAGCCTAAATTGTGTTTAAGTTCACCCCCACAAAATGCATAGAAAAACAAAAAGCTCAAGCATAATATTTACATATACACATACACCGTGGCACAGTGGATAGTACAATCGCCTCACAGCAAGAAGGTCACTAATTCGAGTCCCAGCTGGGTCAGTTAGCATTTTGGTGTGGAGTTTGCAAGTCCAAAGACATGCGGTATAGGTGAATTGGGTAAGCTAAATTGTCTATAGTGTATCTGTGTGAATGAGGGTGTATGGATGTTTCCCAGTGATAGGTTGCAGCTGGAAGGCCATCCGCAGCGTTATTATTCTGGGGTCGCCACAGTGGAACGAACCGCCAACTTATCCAGCATATGTTTTACACAGCGGATGCCATTCCAGCTGCAACCCATCACTAGGAAACATCCATACACACTCATTCACACACATACACTACAGACAATTTAGCTTACCCAATTCACCTGTACCACATGTCTTTGGACTTGTGGGGGAAACCGGAGCACCCAGAGGAAACCCACGCGAACATGGGGAGAACGTGCAAACTTCACACAGAAATGCCAACTGACCCAGCTGAGGCTCAAACCAGCGACCTTGTTGCTGTGAGGCGATCATACTACTTACTGCGCCACCGTGACGCCCTGAACACAAATTCTCTCTTGTGCTCTCTTCTCTGTACATTCCTTAATAAGCATATATCCTTGTGTTATCACAGAATAAACAATTGAAACACAGAGCAAATAAAAACGTTTACACTACACTTGTTAGAACAACTACACTTTTTCGTTAGCAAATCAACATAATAGCATAATGCTTGTATAAAAAGCAAAGATATCCATTTTTATAGCAGTCCCTACAAGACACTACATGTTTATAATTCAGTGTTTTTGTAGGTTCTGTTTATAGAAAATTGCCTTTTTTTATAATCTGATTAATCAGCTAGTTAAAAGCAGCCTCAATAATAAGAATAATGACAAAAAAAGCTCTTGTACATGAATAATCACTGAATCATCTGTGAGTAATGTGGTGGAGAAATTCCAGCTCACCCTGGGG
This sequence comes from Danio albolineatus, assembly GCA_903798035.1. NCBI lineage: Eukaryota > Metazoa > Chordata > Actinopteri > Cypriniformes > Danionidae > Danio > Danio albolineatus. The sequence goes on from CAIGQQ010004897.1 coordinate 1,595,638, forward strand.
TGGTTTCATCTTTAGACTTGGACTTCTTGAGTTTTTTTGGGTTGCTTGTAGCAGCTTGAGAAAATCCCCAGTTCTCGTCATTCCAGCTGCCCTCATGATCTGACACACTCCCTCGCATTGAACCTCTCTTCCCTAGAATACAAACCAGAAACACGTTTTTTCATTCATTCATACATTCTTTCACTTTTACTTTGAATCATTTAAGAGAGGGGTCATTAACTATATTTGTCAGAGGGCCAGAGTTTTACCAGACAGTGTGCTTGGGGGCCGGACCCCCAAGAAGAAAATCAATTAAAAATCAAATTTTGGCTTAACATTATAATGTTTATGGTAATGTTTATACTTTTTCCATTTCATTACAAAACTGAAGGCATTTGATTCAGGCTCCCATCACTTATACCACAGTCAACAACTAGGAGTGATAGATATTTTGCCTCAACTCTATTAGGTTAAGTCAACAAGGGGAAAGTTAACTTTAGCCATTGATTAAGCACTGTGAGTAGCCCGTTTCAGCATTGTGATTTGAATTCAAGCCCATTTAACGTTTCATATGATGTGCAAACATTATTAGTGACCTGTTTAGTTCTGGTACCAGGTTATTTATTTACCATGCTATTTTAAGTTGTGCCACATCGTTTTTCCTCCTTTTTTTAGACCTGAGGCAGACATCCCAAGTCTCCCGGAAGTTCAGTGAATCTGCCGCAAATGCATAGAGACTCCCAGATGCCCATAAACAAATGATAATCTCCTGGAAATCGCGTGTCTCCCTCCTGCTCCTCAAATACACCGCGCATCCCTCTCCACCGCATCCCTCCTTGCTCTTCACCACACACGTCGGGCGCACCCTGCCCACACCCCACCCGGTCTTCACTTACGCTAAACCCTGTTTGAAACAATAAATGCTTAACGCCACATAGTCTGAGTCTGTCCTCATTTCGTAATGTAGCCTAAATATAGATGGTACCATAAATGGTGCTTATTCTGACAAGAGACTCAGTTTTTGTTACTTTTAGTTGCTTTATTAGTGTAGGGACCACTATTTTCTTTTTGATCCTCACATTTTTGGAATCCAGTCGTAGGCTGGATTGAACGGCTCGGCAGGCCGTCAGTTGATGATCAGTGATTTAAGATCACGGCCACCTGAATCATATTTAAGGGATAGTTCTCCCCATCCTCCTATTCCAAAGCTTATTTTTTTCTTTTAAACAATGAAGAAGATATTTTGAAGAATGCTACCACAGTATCGATGACAATGGCTACCAGTTTCCAACATTCTTTGAAATTAGAGCCCTGCACGGGCCTTAAATCTAAGCCCGAGCCCGACCCTGGCCCGAGACGCACAGGCTGAAGCCCGGCCCGTGTCCGACAGATTATCAAAATTTTTGGCCCGAATCCGGCCCGAAGCCCGTTTTTTTCCCCGCCTAACATCAGCCTATGCAGCCATTAAAATAGACCAGATTTGTATTTAATAGAGAACTGATATTTTGCGTTTCCTTTTTTATCAGAATGATTTAGAGAAATTATTGGAGTTTTTTTGTTTGTTTGTGTTTGAACACTCGCGCGCATTCAGTCGTTTCCTAATGACATAAAGCACACCTCGCGTCTTTTTTTCTTGTCAACATGAAGGCAGTGCGGCGCGCGGCGCGCTTTTGCAACTGAAGGGCGCGCTCGGAGTGATCAGCCCCTGATGTGCATATTTGCGGGACGGTAACACGTGCGACCACACGTGCCGACAACACGTTTGCCAAAGAAGCAAAGAATATTGCATTTTGACACAGACGAGTTGCCAAACCTGCGCTGATGCTGACCGCCTCCGTCCTAGATATGCATCATAAACTCAACTAATAGGCTATAGTTTTGATAATTTAGTGTACAACTAGGCTAACAAACCAACTTTTTTCCATTTATAAGATTACAGTTAGCCTATTAATAGTTCTTATATAATATACATTTTTACAATAGCCTATGAACCGCGAGTGAGACGGAGGAAAGAAGTCATAATCATAAGACATAATCTATATCTATAAGACATAAACTAATGACTTATGTTAAAAATGTTGGCAGGGGTTTTGTAATATACTAGCAGCGGAGCATTAATTAAATGCATATTTAATGCGATCGATTCGAGGTAGCCTGATATTTTTATTTGATGGAAGAAAAGAACATGATTAGACATTTAAATGAAAAATATCCAGGGCAGGACTATTTTATTCTTTTTATTTAGTTTATTCTATTAGTTTATTCATTTCTTTGCTGTTGGAAACACTGCAGGTGCGTGAAGATGCTCTGTTATGTTCTGTATGCTTTGATTTGTTCTGTAAACAAATCAGTATTTTAAAATGCAAGATTTAATATGTCAGACACAAAACAGACACGTCAATTATTATTTTATTTCAATAAATAATAATTTTATATTAATCTGACCAGTTAACAATCCAGTTTGTGTTTTGCCATTGTTGACGCACCAGCAGACTTTTTTTTTTTGAAGCACTCACTCAGATGTTATTCGTTCTTCTGTTTTATTTAGAAAATAACTGACCAACAAAACTATTTAAACTACTTCGAATTGATCGCATTAAATATGCATTTAATAAAATTAGAAAGTTGTCACTATTTGAAAAGTTGACCGGACCTTTCCTCTTTCATTTTTCACAGTTTCACGTGGTTACAAATCTCTATAGGCAAGGCACCACTGGCGCCTCCGGACGGACGGCGCGCATTAGATGTCATTAAACTTTTTTTGACGTTTTTTATAAAGCAGGCCCGAAGCCCGATATGCGCGCTAGCTAAGACGCGAAAATAGGCCCGAAGCCCGGCCCGAGGGGCACAAAAAAGTCGGGCCCCGACGGGCTCGGGCTCAAATGCAGGGCTCTATTTGAAATATCTTCTCTTGTGTTTAACACACACACACACACACACACACAAAAACGAATTAACTTCTAGTCACTTGAGGGCGAGTTAATGATTCGGTTTATTTTTAGAGCCATTCCCTTAAGTGTGAAAACTCAATTATATTCAGTACAACATGAGTTAACATAAATTAATCTTCAATGACCAACGACCCTCAGAAACACTTTCTTAGATAAAGTGCTAGAAAGCACAATTTAAACTCTTTTTGTGGTGTTGTCACTTTTGCAGAATAAAACACAGGCGTCAAAAATGGGAAGTATGTTTTTCCATGCTACTATTTGCTCCACGTTATTAAATGGAACTAATGGGTAATGAGTTTCACATCCCACATATGATTAAATCACTGAAAAGAAATATGCATTACCTCTGTCTACATTTGCTCTCAGCGATGTGAGCATCCCTTCAGACACCAGAGTCTTATAAAGCGCTCCTTTACAGCTTCTCTCAGACTTCCTGGACCCACAGATCTCCTGCTTCACCTCTGGGTCTTTATCTTCCTGCCTGCCTTCAAGTGGTTTGGCGTCTGGGTCTTCTTTCTCGTCCACTTCTGTAGGCTCCACAGGAGAAAATTGCAACATTGTGTCCTCCGCACCACAAGGGGGCTCCACTTTGACATCCAATTCATCCTCACACTCTGTTTTAGGGGTCATGGGAGCTTCCTCGGTTACCATCTCAACATCCTGAGGCTTATTTGCAACCTTGTCTGCATCTTCTTCCTCTTCCTCCATGGCATAGTCTTTTAACTTCAGTTGTTTTTTTGGTTTGGGTTTCGTTTTCTTCTTCACAGACGGAGACTGTTCCGCAGTCGGGCTGCTTTCGCTCTCTGAGGGACGAGATTTCTTCTTAGGTGTCTCTTCTGAACCCCAGGCTCCTTTTACTACTGCTTCGATGGTGAACGTCACGCTGTCTAGATCCGACTCGGGTGACTGCCGTTTCTTCATCTTTTTGGGCGAAGCCGGATTATCGTCCGACTCCTTGTTTTCTTTCTTCTTTTTCTTCTTCTTGGGCGTTTTACAGGGGCTGGTTTCAGTAGGGGTAGATGAGGTGGAGCCAGAGGTAGAGGATGATGAGGATGAAGATGTGGTGAGAGGAAGTTCAGAAGTCTCTTTCTGCTCTTCGCGGTCTTGGAGTTCTGTGCTACTCTGAGCACATAAAGAGGAAGAACCGCCAGATGGCTGAGAGGATCGAGCTTCCATCTTTTCAGCCTCAGAAGCCAAACACATCTATATATGGACAGACAATGACATCATGTTATGGAGCTCTTTGATGATTAGGAGTAGTGGTATAGATATGCATGTCTAATAGACCAGTGTTTCCCAACCATGTTCCTGAAGGCACACCAACAGTACACATACTCAACCTCTTCCTAATCAAACACACCTGAATCAACTTAGCAGAACATTAGAAGGCTGCATTTACACTGCAGATCTTGATGGTCTATTCCGATTTTGTGACTGTATCTGATTTATTTGATGACCGGCTTACATCATCTTTTAAAAGTGACTCGTATCGGATTGTAAAAGTGTGAACCTACACTGGTCTCACGATTCGGTTCGGATACGATAATCCTGCCATAGATTCGGTTCCATTAGATATCTCGGTGCATCACGGTACATTGACGAGGCTTTCCATACACAATTTGGTATTTTACTTCACAGCACAATAATTCTTGTATTACAATGTATAAATAAATTATATACTATTTGTCATATAATTTTGTCATTTAATACAAACAAAAAGATATATGAACTGTACCTTTAAAAACTCGAAGTACATTTACAGAACATCTTGAGCATTTTAGCAAATGAACAAAAATATCCCGCTCGCTTTCTGAGCCTTGTATATGGAGTTCTTATACCTCTATGATTGGTCACAAGCTCAACAGAAAGGGCTGTGATTGGCTCTAATGCTGTTCACCAATAAGTGACACTGATAAACGGCAGTGACGATCACAGCTGATCCATGATAGACGCAGAGGAGTAAACTCGCTCTCGCTCATGTCTGTATTCAGAAGTAACGCTGTAACAGCCAGCAGGTCAAAGGACCACAGTGAGAGAGAGAGAGAGAGAGAGAGAGGAATGGAGTTGTTGTTCCGCTGTTCAGTGTCAGTGAAAGACTGTCCAGCAAACACACAAGCAGTGAGTTGCACAGAGTTTCTGCGTTTTTAAGTAGTGTTTTATTTACACGCACTTGTCTTCCTTGCCATAGTAAGCTACTGCGACATAGCGCATATGAGAAAATGAAGTCAGTATGTAATAACCGGTTCTGATCTATTACTGAACCGATACCGAATTGTCTGCGTCTGCATCGCGGTGCACCAAAGAAACAATTAATTTTGACACACCTATCCAATTGTCTGCATTTACTCAGCAACGGCAAATGAGCAATTACACAGAAAAAAAGAGTGGGCGCTACTAAAAAAAGACCTCTTTTCTCCATTCCTATATTTAATGTCTACGCAGGGCTTAGATTTTTTAATTCTTTTTGACAGGCTGTTTTATTATAGTTTATGACAAAAAAAGTTCTCATTTTGCCATCTTGTTTCAATCTAGGCCCTTTTAAACCAGTAGGCATTTTAACGTAATATCCATGGTGTGATTTATGCGTGTGATGTATGCAACAGTTTTATATTAGTTTATACTGGTTTCTCGTGTGTGAGATTTCAGGTCTGGGACTCATTAATCGTAAAATCGTAAATCGTAAACCATGTGATTTTTTTCCTGCTTACACATACATGGGCCATATCTGAAAAATAAAATAACAATTCAGAATTGAGCCACTTGAACCATGCAGTGTAAATGCAGCCGAAGAAACTCCTAAACCTGAAATGGATGGGTCAGATAAGAGAGACATCTAAAATATGTACAATATCTATGTTGGTGTGCCTCCAGGAACAGAGTTGGGACACACTGTAAAAGCCTACTGGATGTCATATAAGCAGCATGAACGTCAACATGAATTTGTGTTCACAACATGTTTTACTTTAATGTAGGGCTGTGGATTGGAAACATTAGTAATTGATTGTAAGGTAACTGCAAATTAAATGCTACAATGTCATCGTGTGTAAAATTGGTAGTTAATTAATTAATTCATTTTCTTTTCAGCTTAGTCTCTTTATTAATCAGGGATTGCCACAGCGGAATAAACCGCCAACTTATCCAGCATATGTTTCATGTAGGGGATGCCCTTCCAGCCGCAACCCAACAATGGGAAACACCCATACACACTCCTTCTCACACACACACAATACGGACAATCTAGCTAATTTAATTCACCTCTACCACATGTCTATGGAGGAAACCTGGAGGAAACCCACACGAACACAGGGAAAACATGCAAACTCCACACAGAAATGCCAACTGGCCCAAGCCGGGTCTTGAACCAGTGACCTTCTTGCTGTGAGGTGATTGTGCTACCCATTGCGCCACTGTGATGCCCTTGGTATTTTATTCTTGCTTTAAATAATATTTAAAAATACAATAAAATTGCACAAATTAAACATAATATAAAATGTTATCAATTTGGATCCTACACTGTAAAAAATATTGGGTTCCACACAATTGATTTGTGTTGGGACAACATGAAGGAATTCATTCATTCATTTTCCTTCAGCTTGGTCCCTTTATTGATCTGGGGTCGCCACAGCGGAATGAACCGCCAACTTATCCAGCATAGGTTTTACACAGCGGATGCCCTTCAAGCTGCAGCCTAGTACTGGGAAGCATCCATACACTCTTGCATTCACACACATTCACTATGGCCAATTTAGTTCATTCAATTCACCTGTAGCGCATGTCTTTGGACTGGGGGGGGGAACCAAAGCACCCAGAGTAACCCCACTCGAACACAGGGAGAACATGCAAACTCCACACAGAAATGCCAACTGACCCAGCCGGGACTTAAACCAGCAACCTTCTTGCTGTGAAGCAACAGTGCTAACCACTGAGCCACCATGTAGGAATTGAGTTCACCTATTAGTTTTTACAAATTTAAGTAGAGTGATCATAAAACAAAATGTTGTCCCAAATAAAACTCAACAATTGTGTTGTTTCAGCTCATTTTAAATAAGTAATTTGAACAAATGGCAAACATCATTTTTTGAGAGTATTTTAAATCACCACTGAGTAAAACAATACATTTAATTTTAAAAAAGTTACTACTTTAAAAAAAGTTGAAAATACTACTTTACTAAAGTAGTATTTCATTGTCACAAATCCTATTCTTTATTAATGTTTCTGTCTTGTTTTCCTTCAAAAAACATCTAGATTTCTTTAAAACAATATGATTTAACTTCATCATTATTTCAGCATGCATTAATATTATTAAAGTATTATAATATTCTTTCAGCAAATACATATTATATTCATTCATTCATTCATTAGTCCCTTAGTCCCTTTATTAATTTGGGGTTGCCACAGCGGAATGAACCGCCAACTTATCCAGCATTTGTTTTACGCAGCAGATGACCTTCCAGCTGCAACCCATCACTGGGAAAATACATACTATACACAATTGGTAATTTTTTATACATTAAACAACTTAGGTAAATGACAATAATAAAGCTTCTTCCCCTAAAGGAAAAGTTTAATACAGTAATAAATGTTTAGTATTTTCCACCCCCTCATCAATGTGCTAAACTAAAATACTACAAACCAAGTCATTTTTAGTGACTTTACAATATATAAACAGCCACCAGGTGGCACCATATACATCAAAATCATCCTAGCATTCATTGCATAACACTGCCTGCCACTGTCCACGCCAACCGGTCAACACCAGCCACTGCCTCTCTGATCTTTAATTCTGCACTATATTATACTGTATGCAGCACAAGATTCATCCTCATGTCTTGTAATCTTTCATTATCCTGTGTGTGTGTGTGGGATGTTGATGTACCTCAGCGAGCTGGAAAAGAGCCGACTGGCCACACTGTCTCCCTTCAGATGCTGACGGAGACCTACTGGAAGAGATCTGCTACAGAGACACACAAACACACATTATTACCACTGAACGGAGGAAGAGCGTTAGGAAAGTGATGTTTGAACATGCAAAACGTGATGCGACAGTAATAGGGTATTATGAGAGGTTGCAAGGGTGTTGCTATGCGGTTGCTAGGAGGTTTTTTGCAGTTAATAAAGATATTTTATAAGCCAGCTACACTGTGCAGGACCACTTTCCTTCTTTTGAAACAGCATAGAGTTTGGTCGAATCATAAAGCAATAGAAATATTGATGTTTTCCATAGTTAGCACCAATAATAAGAAGGATAAGTACTTTTAAATATGTATTCTTTTCATTTATTTAGCCATTTTAGTGCTTTTGTTTAGTTTTATTAGTAACAGACAAGCAAGACATCCTTTCAATTAATCAAGTTAATGAGAAATGCAATAACTGAAAATGCTGTATTAGTAAAAAGGCAATTGGTGCAATTTATTTCAGCATAAATGTTATTACATATATTATATTCAACAACAACAATGCTGCATAAACGTAGCAATCCTCATGTGTCACATTTTCTGTCACCATTAATAGTGATTTAAAAAATAATCCTTTAAAAATAACGATTCAGCTTTAAACAACAATCCTCGCGTCATATTCTTTCTTGATTTCGTGACACCCTTTCACAGAAATAGCTACCTACTCAAATTCCTTTCAAAAGCAAACAAAATCAGCTGATTTGTCTTGTTAATGACGTTGACAAGAAGTGGCACAAACAAAAGCAACAACTAGAAACGCAGCAGTATTAAAATGGCTGCATGGATGGAGGAAGTTGGTATTCTCGCAGGTAAAACACCAGCGAAAGCAGAAGTGACGAGTATTGCTGGCACTCTGTAAGTTACTGAAGGTTTCTGCTGTGGTCATTGACTGACAATTATTTGCCTACATAGCAAAAATGGCTAACAAATGTTCTGTGGGGAAAAAAAGGCAGAATGTTTTAGCTTAGATTTCAGGTTTTAGATAATGAAGTATATAGTAATGTACTAAATTACCCCAATGAACATTTTTGGTTCCCAGAATGTTCTTTAAATTAGTATGCTGAACGTTAGTGTTTAGTTTGTATAACATTACACTATAAAATTCTAATAAAAGTTACTGTAATTATAAAGTTATTTTAACAGTCACATAAAGTTAGTTACTATATTGCGATCTATAAATATGATCTGAATGCTCGTTCAGTGCAAGTCAAACTGTTGTTTTAATCTGTTGCAGTTAATAACATAATTTTTTTTTTCAAATCATTATAAAATCAAAGTATATATAGTAATAGAGATGTTTTCCCTCTTTAGAAGCTCTAATAAGAAATGATGTCTTACATTTTTGTAGTATATAAAATTTCCATTTTATTACTACTGAATAGTTCAGTTTCGAGATGCATGGTCTGAAACAAAAACGTAGTTTAACATTGTGTTAGGCCTGTCAAATCTATCCAAAATTCAAACAAAAGTCATATATTTTGGTCTATTTGGAAAGCATTCTGTGACATTTTGGAGAAGCCAGATGGTGACTGTTTGTTGAATTGATTGTCATTAAAAGTATATCAATTAGACAAATATGTTATCGCTGTATTATTTGATATTATTATTATTATTATTTTTTTTAAAAACTTTAAAAGTGTATTAAGTTATTTTGAGTTTATATATTACTCTTGTGGGTGTCACGGTGGTGCAGTTAGCACAATCGCCTCACAGCAAGAAGGTCGCAGGTTCGAGCCTCGGTTGGGTCAGTTGGCATTTCAAAAATCCAAAATATTATGTTTTAAGTTATTGCAAGACTTTCAGGCGCTGCATGACATCATTGTGTCTTCTGCAGCCATGGTACAGCAGCAAAGTTCCTTGGAATGCTGAATGAAAGTATAGTTCTAGCCATATTGGTCTAGAAAATAGAAACTTTTAATTTGATGTTGTTCTTAGTACATGATGTAACTACATAAAAGTCAAGCTAATAATAGGAAAATTTTTGCGTGAGGTGCTAATGGTCTAATCCGATTAAATAAACTATGCTAAGCTAAGCTAAAAATGCTCCTGCCAGACCCGGAGATCGGCTGATTCGATGCAAAAATGGTAAAACTCAACTGTTTACCTCTAGGGGAGTTGTAAAATTAGGCTATTTTCCAAAACAGAAAATTTTCTTTGATACTAAGTGGAAACGGTAATGATCACAGCTAGGCATGGGATGATAACCAGTTTCAAGGTTTACTGCGGTTGAAAAAAGTCAAAGATTTTTTCCACCTCTACCATTTTCTGCCATACTGTTCTTGAGGTTTTTCACAAGTTTTCATTTTATTTTTTTAACGTTTTTGGGCAACACTATTTCCAGCAGAAAAGGGCCAGCCACATTAAAAGCTACTGGTCAGGCTTAACGGTGCAAAACTTTAAACTATTCGAAGCTGGACCAAAATTGCTGTGATGTTGCTGGGCAAGCTTAAAAGCTGACATTCCTATCATATACAGCATATCTGATTTCATGGCATCCGATTGTATATAGTTTCATATGCATGTACGGAGCATAATTTTAATAAAAATACTGATCATTAAAAAAAGCTACTGGTCAGCTCACAATTTAGCAAGCATTTGAAAAACAAATCATTTAAACACCAACATCCAAACATCCTATAGACCTGAACAGCGCAATGGCTTACTTTATATCCAAAGAACAGAAAGATATCCAAAGATGCCTTTTCAAGTTGTAAAGAAATCTGTTTTTTTAAAACTAATAAAGATAGCATGAGTCAATGATTTATTTTAATTATTTATCCTGACATGTTTACTGTTTCCAAATATTTTAAATGTTTCTTAAGATAAAATAAATAATAGAGAAAAAGTTTTTTTTGTATATACATAGACATTAAAAAAGAGAATATTTTCAAAGCAGTAATCAGAATATCATGAAATTGTTCTCATATCATTAGAATCTTATACCCTAATCACAGCGGACCGCTTTTGATTGGATCACAAAAACCCAAGGTAATTTAGTTTAGTACTGTACCTCAGCCAGCTGAAACAGTGGTGATTTAACACAACTCTTGGGCAGGTCTGGTGAGCTTGGCTGAGAGGGTCCAGAGGCCTGAGGAGGACATTAAAGTGAACATAAAAAATGTTCAGATGTAATTTAAAGAACGCACTAGAAAAGCTAAATAACAGTTTGACTGTCCCTCACCTCTACATGTGTAAGTGAGCTTGTGTCCTCTGCGTTCTTACTTCCTCCAGCTGACTGTGCTGGACTGGAAGAAATCTGAGGAGAACGAGAAAAAATCGTGAGTCCAACAAAACACGTTCAGATCATTAAGCAAATCATTTACACGTTCACCGGCAACCATCCGTATCTGAGACGTCTCAGCGCTAAGTAGGGTTTTATGGGTCTGACTGACAAGTTTTTTAGGTAATCTCACCTCAGCCAGCTGGAAAAGGGCTGATTTCCCAGTGTGCTTAGCAACATCTGTGCATCCAGTCTGGGAAGAGCTGGAGGAAATCTGAAAGCATTAAAAAAATAAGAAATGAAATCAGTGGAGCAGAACAAGCCATAAACAAACAATCTTAAATCAACATCCGCCTTGAAGTGACCGCTGACATTTACAACTCAACACCTCCCTCTGTTGACAGTTTGATGGAAAAGCCACAGGTAGAGTCAATAAAATAAAAAATATATAGCCATCAATTACGCCGTCTAAACAGGAAGTGATAGATAACGTGACTGAAAACTAGGCATCAGCAATGGAAAAACAGGCAAATGATTGTCAACATTGTGTTTAAAGAAATTCACTGACTTGAGCTATTTTAGTAGTAAGTATTTCAAATAAACGTATTATTATAGCTCTAATAATATTCAGAATTTAAAAAAGATTTATAATTATGTAAAGTGTCTATTATTTCACGTTTTGACATTTAAATTTTACTAATAATAGTGTAAGAAGTTCAGTGTTTAAGTATAATTAAAACAACTTCTAAGATATTCTTTTCCTTTTTTTCACATTTTGACTTATTAAAATATATAAAAGAAAAAGTGATCAAACTAAATATTCTATTTTCATTCATTCATTCATTTTCTTTTCGGCTTAGTCCCTTTATTAATCCGGGGTCGCCACAGCGGAACGAACCGCCAACTTATCCGGCATTTGTTTTACGCAGCGGATGCCCTTCCAGCCACAACCCATCTCTGGGAAACACATCCATACATTCTCATTCACACACATACACTATGGCCAATTTAGCCTACCCAATTCACCTGTACCGCATGTCTTTGGACTGTGGGGGAAACCGGAGCACCCGGAGGAAACCACGCAACCACGGGGAGAACATGCAAACTCCACACAGAAATGCCAACTGGCCCTGCCGGGGATCGAACCAGCGACCTTCTTGCTGTGAGGCGAACGTGCTAACCACTAGGCCACCGTGGCGCCAAATATTCTATTTTAAATTATTGAAATAATTTAGTGGTTTGCAGTATATTAAAATACACAAGCGATTATAAATAAAATAAATATATAAATAAAAAATATTTAAAGTGAAAATTCTTCTTTAGAGCTACACTGTGATGCTTAAACATATACAGTATTTTTAGAATGTCATTAAATTATTTCTTCTAAATATGTCTAACAAGATTTTTGGAGACATCAACAATTGTTACATTGTTACACAATGACAGTTTTGCAGGAGTTTTCTGTAATAAAAATGATATATAAAATTGATATTTTGCTCTGACACATTGTAATGTTAAGGGAAAAAAATATTAAAAAGCTGTATTAGAATGTTATTGTATTAATTCTTGAAAACTCATTTTGTCTTTGAACTGTAACTTATTTCCATCTCACACATGGTTGCATAATGTACAAATTTAGAAACAAAAATTACACACTGGTATACCAAAAAACAGAAGCTTGAAAATAACTTAAACTGTTTCTGTATCTTCACTTTTCTCCTTTAAAAAAGTAGCAACCTACTGATAGTTCAAATCTTAGAATTTTTTCTTTTATGCTAACCAACTGAAATGCATCAAAAAGAGAAATATATTATTACAATTGAAAACAATATAAATGTAACATATTTCTAATATGCAATCAAATTTATTACATAATTTTATTTTTAATACAATTTAATTTATTTCTTGGGGCGTCTCGGTGGCGCAGTGGGTAGCACAATCGCCTCACAGCAAGAAGCATGCTGGTTCGAGCAATGGCTGGGTCAGTTGGCATTTCTGTGTGGAGTTTGCATGTTCTCCCCGTGTTCGTGTTATACAGGTGAATTGAATAAACTTAATTGGCCATAGTGTATGTGTGTGAATGCAAGAGTGTATGGGTGTTTCCCAGTGATGGGTTGCATAAAAGGGCATCCGCTGCGAAAAACGTGCTGGGTAAGTTGGCGGTTTATTCCGTTGTGTTGACCCCAGACTAATAAGGGGACTAAGCCGAAAAGAAAATGAATGACGGAATGAATGAATTTATTTCTAAATGTAATCTCTAAGCTTTATTTTCTTCTTCACTCCAAAAAAAGAACAACATTTTCTTTTTAAACATAAATAATTCCATCTAATTTTGAATAATTTGTTGTTATGAAACTAAATGTTATTATTAAATCTTTTCAATATATATTGTAGTCTTTGAGGTAACTTTAAATCAATTGAATGTGTTTATCCTAAATAAAAATCAAACACTGTCTCGAAAACTTTTGGAAGGTTTAAAAAAAACAACAACTAAACTTTAACTAAAGGTTTTAAAAGTAAACTAACAGCTCATTTTAATTGTGCACAGCCTGAGTGTGAGATATCATTCAAAAACAGAGAAATTCAGAAGATAACTCCTGGTTAAACAACACATACAGCCAACAGGTAAAGCTCCTCTAAACAGATGATGTAATGTGATTTGTCCGCAAAACATGGAGGCGCTGCCTTTTGTTTTGTATAAACCTCCCGTGGCCCTCTTCAGTGACAAATGCACTGCGCCGAAGGCAATTAGGATCACTTAGTGGCAGGAAAATGGAATTTACAGAGGATTAACAGGGGTGAGAGTCTGAGGAACCCACAGAAACACACACAAACAGCTCAGATCCCTCAATCACACACACACACACACACTGGCACACAAAACACCTCGAAAGCTCCACGATTTATGAAGTATGTGCACCTCCTAATGGCACGCAAACCCAGTTTGGGGTCCAAAAACAGTGGTTTGAGTCTGTTTAGTCACAGGCCGCTGCTGTATCTGTGGAGATGGGCCTGTCACAGTCTATTTACGTGAGCACTGATCATGTGCTCATTATATCAGAGGTCTGCCGTGAGTACAGAATGATGCAGATTTGTCTCAATCACATCCAGATATGAGGACATAGATCTAGACTAATAACTGTTATTCTCCTCTGGAGCTCTCTCTGTGTGTTCCTGCGTTTAAAAAGCCAATTGACTGAAGCGTTGGCTGTGTTCCTGCCGTAAAAATCTACAATTACAATGTAATTCATTTGAAATGTTATTTTTATGGTGTATTTGCAATTTCAGATGCTGTTCTGATTTCCATTGTAACTGCAGGAATGTTAAAATTAATTATGAATGGGCTGATATTAAAAATATGGCCAATTATACAATACATATTTTGATATGATGGCTTCTATTTTTGTGAAATTAAATCATTTAAAATGCACATTTTAAGATTTATTAAGTATTCATTTTTAAAATATGAATCCATCATTAGTGTTTTTAATCTTCTCATGAGATTCAAACATAATATAACATATGAGAAACAAGTATGGGCAATGTAATATCCAAAAATATAAACAATCTTTTATGTATTATGTACTCTGTGTTGTTCAGGATTGTCAGTATGCATCATGCAATTCAAATAGTAATCAAAATTTGAAAATATGTCACATACAGGGTTCCCACACCTTGGTTAACTTCAAATTCTTTTCATTTGTAATGCCTCATGGGTTTACATTATCTTAACAAGCAAAGCAATTCACCAGTACATTAAATAAACTATTTAGGTTAATATTTAGATTATAAATAGTATTGTGTGTACACAATTTTATGCAATGTACAACGGAAAGTACCTCATATGTAAAACACTTCATGTAGCATGAATATACACCTAACTAGTGTAAATCAAGCAATCTAATATGCACAGGCAACAAAGTAGGCAAAATCACAACACATAAGAAGACCGAAGGGAATAACATAGATTTTTTCCCTCACAAATTCAACCACTTTAAAGAACCTCTATCTATGCATGTTTATTTTAAAACTTTCTAGGCCCTTAAATTAATAAAAAAAAATGAATTCACAAAATTTCTAGGATTCCAAGGACCAGTGGGAACCCTGCACACAGTCAATAAGTTTGCATTCAAAAAGGGTGTTTTTTCACATAAATTTTTATAAGCATTAAAATTGATGTTGCTGTACCTCTCTGGCGGTCAGTGCGTGTTCCCCAGCTAACAGCAGCATGCTTAGGCCACCCATCTTATTGGGATCTATAATTGCAAAAGAGGAAAAAACATTTTGAAAATTAGACAATACCGTTCAACAACGAGTGATCACAGACAGAGTATGGTTAAGGAAAATAAATAGTAAAAAGTAGGGCTGCACAATATATTGTTTCAGCATCTGTATCACAATGTGATCATTCGCAATAGTTATAATCGCAGAATATGCAATGTTGAGTTTGTATTATAATTTATCATGTGTATGTGTTTTTGATGCCTGTGATTGTATAATGATTTTAAAAGCATTCAGGTATAAGAAAATGTACCATGTGACTTTAACTATGATTACTGTATTGAATTATTTTTATTTTTATTGTTCAGTTACTGTACTTGAATAGTGTTAGGAAACTATAAAACACTTTATTTCAATTGTATCTTTTTCTTGATTGTATTTATAGATAGCACAGATAACAACGAAAATGTGTCAGGGGACCCCAAATATTTTACATTGTTTATTAGAATTTATGGCGATGCACTCCCATTGCAGAATCATTCCAGTAGATCTAACATTAGAAATTCTTTTCAAATAGAGCTATTAAGTCATCTAGTGAAATTGTATTGATATCGCAATATATATTGTAAAATATAAATAAAATAATAACAATATATAAAAAGAATCGCAAAGTATTTTTTTTCCCAATATCATGCAGCCCTAGTAAAAAGCCTAAAAAGTCTAGCCTTTTTACAGTAAATTGTAAAGAAATAATGTAAAATATGTATAATGTTCTAATGTCAAATTCACATATATTCTGATTTTCTTCTTTTACTTTGCTCTCACAGAAATACATTATATTTAAAATACTTCATTAAGCTATTATTTAAACTGTTACAATATTTTAAAGTATTACAGTTTGTCTGTATCTTTAAACGAATAAATACGGCCTTAGAGGCTATTCATACAGAATGCCTCTTTATATCTATAAACGTGAGATTCTGTGCTTAGAAATGTTTCGTTTTTTTTTTTTAAGTGACTCCTCCGCCATGTTGCTGTCAAATAAAACACTTTTCTTGCTAACTTACTACTGTAAACAGAAGCTCTAAAAGCTTGCCCCGCCTCTGGGTTCTCCAAATTGGTCCACTGTTTTGAAACTAACGTTGATGATTGGTGCTGTGTAAAAGTTGAAATTCTTTTAACTTGACGCAGCATCTAAAAAATGTGGTGCTCTTGTGCGAGGCCAAAAGACACAAGCCCATGTCCAACAAGTGTATTAAATTGAAAAAACAACAAAATAGTAGCGTATTCGAATTGAAAAACACATGTTTTGTGTAAATGTTCTCTTAAAGATTAAAAAATGTGCAAATGTGTACATAAATAGATTATGGTTCAAATGTTTGGGGTTGGAAAGATATTAAAAGAGCTTGTTTTGTTCCTACCAGCCATGGCGAAGTTGAGCTGAGGTGTGCTGTCAGTTTTGGGCTGTTTTTTGGCAACTGAAGGGTCCTTGCTTGGGTTGGAGGGAAGAGACCAGACCTTCTTGCGGGAATTACTAACGGAATGAGAAGGACTCTTTACTGGCTTGTTGGTTGCAGGACACCATTTGTATCCGGGGTTAGCCTTCATGAACGCATCCTTGTACTGTAAAAGACAGAACATGATATCAAATATTGCATTCTTCTAACAGTGTTACTAACAATCGATTGAATTATTTGCATTTACCATTGTTTTTCCTTAATAGTATTAAATCTAGCAGTTTTTCATGCTAAGGTATTCTTTTAGCTACAGTCAAACCAAAAATTATTCAGACACCATAGTCATTTTGGACATTTTTTAAAATAGTGGGTGGAGGGCACTGTACTTCATATTTGTAAGTGAGGATAGCAGAATAAATTAAACTGTGACATTTTAAAACCAGACATTCTTCATACAGTGCAGTGCTATTTTTTGTCAAGCAAAATAAAGGTGAAACGTGTTTGGTGATGACCTTTTCTCCAAAGCAATGACGAGATGAACGTGGGACGACATGATATTGTTAGATACTAACAGTGACTAAACATCAACAATATTGCACACTGATGTAAAGACCAGACTAAAATGTAATCAAAAACATAAAATCTAACCAACATTCATTTTTGTAATAATCTGCTGTTACACTGTTAGTTAATTAGATAAGCAGATCACAGCGTGCGCATTTTTAGCTTTCTGTCACATTACTTGTACAGCAGACCTGTCAAGATTCTGTTTGTGTCAAGCTAGACTGAAAAAAATTATGCCTGCTCAAACTACTTATTCAAAATGAGCTGAATCAAACTCTTGAGGGTTTTTTTGGGACAGCTTAGTTGTTTTATGTTCAATACACATGAAGAAATTGTGAAACCCAGCATTTTTTACAGAGCAGCAAACATATTTCTTCCTCTTTTCCTTGAAAATTTTAAAAAAGTCCCATGACAAACTGTATAGATGTTAGTATTAAGGATATCTATAAGCTAGTGTGCTCCAAAACAGTGACAACAATTGCATTAACAAGATATAAACAAAGCTTGCAGTTTGTCACTTCCGCATAAATGGATCAACATTTTTTTGTGACATCACCTCATACTTCAGTTTGTCACCAACTCTTCTGACCAATTAAATGCTCTCAAGTATCATTTGCTTTTCATTTGATGCGTTCAAACTCAATCACTCTCAGTGGCAGAGCTGTGATAAAAACGAAACGCTATTGGCTATTGGTTCATCAAGGGGATAAGCTGCTACGTGTCCCGTCCTGTCTTCATATTTAAGTTGAAATTACATCAAACATCTGATTTAAAAAATGCATATTTTAAAGCACTTCATGGGACCTTTAACACTGATAGAGTAGATTAATATATAAACGCAACTGAAGGATCTTTTGCAGTGAATCTGAGATAATACTGATGTTCGGTTTGCATGAATCTGGTTGACAGCAGACTAAGAGACTACATGCTGTCATTGAGGCTAATAGTGGCACAAAAACTGATAGTTAGTAAGTAAGTTAGTTAGTTAGTTAGCAGTGGTAGTAAACAATTGTCTGCATCCTTTTTGGTTGATTGTAATCCATTCCATACTAGTGGTTGAAATACTATACTTTAACCAGAACAACATGCAGCGTTTCACACGTACGTACTGTAGGTTCACCTAATGAAACTGCTCTTGAATTATTTAAATTAATTTAAATGTTATTTTTCTTACATCAGTGTCAATGATTCACATGAACTTTGAGAGAAATTGTCAAACAGTTGTCAGGCAGTTGATCGCACCATACAAATACTCTCGAGCAGACTCTCTAGCCAATCACGTTTTCGCAACACTGGAAAAGTAATGTAATTGGCTGTTGTCCTCTGTGATGCGCTGATGCTGACATGATTTGTGAATGAACATTGTAGCAGTACAAGCCATGATCAATGTCATCATTTGTTTTCCGCTAAAATTAGTCATTGGTAGGCCCACACAGAATCTGCGTGCACAGAATTCTGCAGATTTATGCAGATTTACAAAGATTTTTAGCCCATCATTGATTCTGTTTATTTACTGCTGTAAATGTGTGTACAGTTATATTTATTCAGTTTTTAAATTAATTCCAGTATAATTATTGACTAATATTAAAATATTCATGATTTATTTACAGTACAGTTTGTAAAGTAATATTTTCTGTCTTTTAATAGAGATTTTATACGGGAGACTTGCTTTGTCTACCAAATAAAGTGGATCTAATTGGATTCGCATTGTAAACATTAAGTAAAAGTTAAAAAGGTATTACTTTTATTTAATATATTAAGGTTTTAGTTATGGTACTCCCAAAATCATTCCATATAAATCCGCAGATTTTTAACAAAATACTCCGCACAAATAGCAAAAAATGTCAGCAGATTCCGTCTGGCCCTAGTCATTGGTAATGTATGTAGCATTGTTTTTGCAACATGTTATGAGCTGTCAAATAGCACGTATAGATATTTTTCCTGCAAATAAATAGCAAATTGTGGTGTGTTGCAAAACGTTTGCATCTTGTGTTGTATTGATGACGTCACTAGTGACTAGTCAACGTTGATGCGACTTTAATACCATAAAAGTCGACTTTAAAAAATCTAAAGTCATTCATCCCCTAAGGTACATACTGTATTGTGTTATCGTACATTATCATTTGTTCTGACATTTTAACTGCAAAAAAAATGAGCTCTTGTTGTATTTTATTGCCTTTTTTTAATCTCCAGCAAACGAACTGTGATAATGTGAGAAAGGTGTCGAAATAAATTTTGGTTTGGCTGTATGTTAGCTAATTATTCAATCTGAGCCATGCGTTGATTATTTCTTACCTCCTTGGCCATGTCTGTGTATTTCTGCTTTTCTTTAGGGTCCAGTACGGCCCACCAGTCGGCCAGGATTTTAGTGGCTCCCCGGTTGTCTAATCGTGGATGCTCCTGACGGACCAGCGAGCGATGGCGTTTGCAGAATAGCAGAAAGGCGTTCATGGGCCGCCGAGCCCGCTGTTCAGAGGAGTATTCTTCACTGTCATCCTCCATCCCGCCACACTCTCCCTCCTGAACACTGCTCTCCGCACATAACACCGGCTCCTGAGGGGAAGACGAGTGCCGAAAAGGTGGAAAGAGAAATATGGAGATATAATCAGTGGAATAAGCCCCACTCAGATAAAAACAAGGCAAGATTTTTTTGGCAGGGACAACGCACATTAATATTAAAGAAATATACAATGAGCCAGAATTGTTCGATGGCAATACCCACACAGAAAATTGCCAATATATGCAAATTACATATATGACATACAAATTCATATTTAATTTCCACCATAAAATGTCATATGTGCAACATTTTCAAAAAATGTTTACTGTTTTTTAATTTATTTATGGAATTGCAAATATTAGCTATCATTTTATATAGGTTTCCTATGGTATATTTCAAAACTGTATGATAACCGAAAAGAAACAATGTTTATTACTGTCCAATTCATAATAAGGGATTGACCAAAATTATTCATTTGACAGCACTGTATTATTAAAAAAATGTTTAACTCTCAACCCCTTGCTGTTTGGAAAACAGTAAAATTATGACAGTAATAATAATTGAGATATAATAAGGGCTGTGGACTAGGGTTGGGTCGATAGACGATGCCATCATCCATCGCTGATGGCCGATAAACATCACGATGCTGAGCTGGCATTGCCGATCCTCCGCTCCGTCCCATCGCAAAATTCACTTAGGCCCTGTTTACACTAATACAGCTTCGTTTTCGTTCTAAAATGCCATTTTAAAACTATCCACATCCACATGCGCTCTTCTGAGATCCAGAGAGCAGTAAACGACAGACAGTTTATCAAGGATGTACCGCTGAATGGCGTCTC
This sequence comes from Danio albolineatus, assembly GCA_903798035.1. NCBI lineage: Eukaryota > Metazoa > Chordata > Actinopteri > Cypriniformes > Danionidae > Danio > Danio albolineatus. The sequence goes on from CAIGQQ010004897.1 coordinate 1,616,324, forward strand.
ACTATAGTTGTTAAAGGTGATATTTAATTAATTTTGTCTCTATCTAACGACTCTTCTGTCTTTTGAATCTATCAGGTAACGTTTCACAGTGTCAGTACACTGCTTCAATCTTTCGCTTTCATGCTTGTACTTAGAAATTTTAGAATACACCTCAGATACTGTTGGTTGGTTCCTGTTGCTTGTGCACCTTTTTACCAACCAAGTTTGTCGACGCCATTATAACGACACAGATCACTCGTCCAGAGTACCGCGGAAAAAGTGATTGACAGGTGATAATTTGTGTGTAACTTATCTTTATTTATTTATGATTTGGTTATGGGTAAAACAAAGACCATGCGGGTCAGGTAGCTGAAACGGTACGCTACAAATAATTAATTTGTTATGAATTAATTAATTGTTCATAAATAATTCATTCATTATGACGACGATGCCATCGTCCATCGCAATGTTTCACATTAGACATCGTACCATGCCAAATTGGTCGACATCGCCCAACCATAGTGTGGACATTCAAAATGGAAATAAATTATGCTGCTTTGTATTTTGAGCAGCATATCAGCATATTAGTCTAATTCAATTTCTGAAGAATAATGTTTTGCTAAGACTGATATAACAATGCTGAAAATTCATAACACAAAATTGGCAAATTATTAAAATTGTAACAATTTCTCAAGATTGTAACGTTGTAAAAAAATTGCTGGGCTCCACACAATCGATTTGTGTTGGGACAAGATGAAGAAATTAAGTTAACTTTTAACTTTTAGGAATTAAGTAATTTGAGTGTACTTCTGTTCTTACAGTATTTTTCATTAAATAAATAAAACACTGAAAAACCATTCTGACCCCAAACTTCTGAATGATTTTGAGTGAAACGTTTAACTTTCCAAAAAGCTAATTCCCAATTAATTATGCATTCTTCACAGGCTTTTGGTCTTTAAACACTCCCACAATTAACACAACACAATGGTATTTCTTTGTCTAATAGTAATTTGTATGACAGTCACCTTCTCCAGCTCCTCTTCATCCTCCTCCTCCTCTTCCTCAGAGTAGTCTGGAGCTTTCTTGGCCAGCAGCGGGTGCCACTGCAGACACTTGCGTTTGGGCCTCTTCCCGCTGACCTCGCCCTCCCCCGGAGGCTCTTTCCCTCCACCTCCACCCTTCATTCTGCTGCTGACCCTGAAGAGGACACAGGCCAGAGGTCAAACACGCCACTTAATGCTCTTTAACATCACATAATAGACTACAGGAGATGAAGAGGCCATGACACATTGATAATTGCACTGCCTAGTAGTTCATTTAAAGGTGAAATGTGTAATTGGTTACACAGGGAAGAAAGAAACTGAATGGCAGCTACAGACTGTGAAGGTAGTTTAAAGGGTATTTTGGTACCAATAAATAATCTCTACTTATTTTAAGCTAGTCTAACTTGATTTAGGACATTTATTAACATTAGACATAATTAAAAAAGGGAAAAACTAATAATATATATAAAAAAAATGAAATCACAACAACATAATGAAGTTATTTCGAATGGAAAGACAAAACCCAAAAACAAAATATCTAAATTCTTTCCATTTTAATTGGGTTATATATAGAAATCTCCCATCTTATAGGCTAAACTGATGTGAGATTTCTATATATAACCTATTCATAATTTTTAATGCAAAATTTGAACAATATTCAAAGTCCACATGCAAATGTTTAATGCATTATTTCTCATTATATCAGCTAGTGGCCAAGTAAATGTTCCGTTCATTCATTAATTTTCCTTCTGCTTAGTCACTTTTGCAGGGGTCGCCATTGTCGAATGAACCCCCAACTTTTCTGGCATATGTTTAACACAGCAGATGCTCTTCCAGCCGCAACCCAGCATTGGGAAACACCCATATAACCTCATTCACACACACACATACACTACGGCCAATTTAATTCACCCAATTCACCTATAGTGCATGTCTTTGGACTGTGGGGGAAACTGGAGCACCTGGAGGAAACCCATACAAACACGGGGAGAACATGCAAACTCCACATAGAAATGCCAACTGACCCAGCCGGGTCCAATGACCTTCTTACTGTGAGACAACAGTGCTAACCTGCTAACCACTGAGCCACTATGCCGCCTTGTAAATATTTAATTATTCTTTAGTTAAAATTGAAACTGAATTTAAACAAAAAATGTAAATAATTGGATGCATATATTCTAAATCAGTTCCAAGTTATTCAAAGTCCTTAAAAGGAACCAAACATATATTTCAAAGCATTTAATGCGTTCAACTGTAATAATATAAAGCTCAATAACAATTTTTTTGTGCCAGAAAACTGAAAAAAAAAAAAAAAAACTTCATAAATGCTCGCATTTATAATGGCCATAAGAATCAGCAGTGTGATATGCAAGTGTTGTGTTACTCTTACTGAAAACACAGCCCAATCTAACATGGATGACATTAATTCATTTTGTTTTGACTTAGTTGCTTATTTAACTGGGGTCTACACAGCGGAATGAACTTCCAACTATTCCGGCATATGTTTTACGCAGCCCAGTACTGTGAAACTTGGACAAACGCAAACAAATTATTCTTTACAGTTGTTTTGGCACAGAAAAGTGTTCTTGCAGCTTTCCATGACAACAGTTGAAGCACTGAAGTCACATGAAATGTTTGAACCCAGGTTCATTGTGGATACGTAGCCAGGTCTACATTTCTGGGAACCACAAAATATGTACCCAGAGCTACTTCTGCTTGGAGTTTTGTTTGTTTTCGCAAATCCACCAGAGGTCGCGATGTACATTTTTTGATGATCTCAAGTTTCTCTCAAAGTGCTATTTGCTTTCCTCTTCTTGTGCAAATCCACCAGAGGTCGCAATATACATTTCAGCCGCTCTGCTTGATGTCGTTTGACTGACCTAGCCACCCCCTTCTTTACCAACCCAACTGAGTGTTTTCAAAAGCAATCTAGAAAAGATAAGCTCAGCCGTGTGACTTTACCAGGTTTTCAGATTTGACTACATCTTCAGTCTGTTTTTTTTTTGGTTTTGTTTTACCTGGTTTCTGGAACCGTTCTTCCCTGATCTGGAACTCTGCTCCGCATCCCAAGTTCATCGTCATACGCGACGAGCTACTGAGCACACTGGTAACACTAGGAAAGCCGTCCATACGGAGGTAAGGAGTCAGCGGTAGCGCGAAAAGGAACAGAAGTTGTCTGCAGCGTCATACTGCCACATAACATTCGTTTTACAAAATGTAGCCTGACATGTCCGCACCAATGGCGTACTGGTTAGTGCGTCAACACATGCTCTCCGGTGCTCACGGCTACCCGAGTTCGACTCCCGCCTTGAAGTCCTATGCCAATCCTTCCCCTCTATCTGCTCCCCATGCTTTCCCGTCAATACTCTCTACAGTCCTATACATTAAAGGTGAAACCCTCAACCCCTGACTCCCCCCAAATAAATTATTAAAAAATAAAAAATGGAGCCAGACATAGCCAGGGTTCATATTTGTTGTTTCCCAGAAATGTAAACCTAGGTATGTATCCACAATGATTCTGTGTTAAATGGTTTTAATTTCATTTCTGGACATCAAACATCTCGGGACCACTGCTGTCTATGGAGGATAAGAGAGCTCGGGTTTCATCTAAAACATCTTCCAACTAAAAACACGTCCCCCATTTACACAAAAGATTAGTAACTATTACTGTACAAAATACAGATCATTTTAAAGGAAAATGGGAACTAGAACTAAACACCATAATTTAGGACGAGGTCTGGATCGAGTTATGTGAAGGATGTCATAAAGGAATTAATAGTCAATTATGCAAAGAATTTGATTGTAAAGTAAAAATGAGATACTTTAATACTCCTTTTGTCCTTTCTACATATATAAAGGGACCATCTGTTGCTTTGTGTTGGAGAAAATGTGGTAAAATTGGAGATCATACCCACATTTTTTGGGACTGTCCTAAGATTAAAGAATTTTGGGAAAATGTTAAAAAAGAAATTGATAAGATATTAGATATAGAAATACCCCTTGATCCAGTTATGTGTTAATTAGGAGCACTGCCCAAAGAAATGTTTAATGATAAAACAAGATTTGTCCTAGGGATATTATCACTGGTTGCAAAAAAATGATAACAGTACGTTGGATGAAAGAAGGTTCTCCAAAGGTGGCTCAGTGGATTCAGAGACTAAAACAGGTCTAAATAATGGAAAAAAATGACTGCATGTCTACAAATGAAGAGTGATATTTTTCTGAAGAGGTGGAAAAGTATTACGACATATTTAGATATGTATATTTAGAGGTTACTTTACCTATCACCACTGTAATTTGGGGTAACTACAATGTAACAAAATGTAACTTGATGCATGAAAAGTAATTATGATGGCAGTTTTTAATTTATTTATTATTGTTTTTCATGGGCGCCACAGTGAGTGGTTTATAGTCAGTAAATGAAAAACAAGGGGCGCCACGGTGGCGTAGTGGGTAGCACGACCACCTCACAGCAAGATGGTTGCTGGTTCGATCCCCGGCTGGGCCAGTTCGCATTTCTGTGTGGAGTTTGCATGTTCTCCCCGTGGTTGCGTGGGTTTCCTCCAGGTGCTCCGGTTTCCCCCACAGTCCAAAGATATGCGGTACAGGTGAATTGGGTAAGCTAAATTGTCCAAAGCGTATGTGTGTGAATGAGAATGTATGGATGTGTTTCCCAGAGATGGGTTGTGGCTGGAAGGGCATCCGCTGCGTAAAACAAATGCTTGATAAGTTGGCGGTTCATTCCGCTGTGGCAACCCCGGATTAATAAAGGGACTAAGCCGAAAAGAAAATGAATGAATTAATGAATTATTTTTCATTATATATTCATTATTATTATTATTTTTTTTTTTTAACGATTTTCCTATCTGTAAGGGATCACATTGTTGGGGAAGGGGCTGTTCTGTAAAATTTTTTTTTGAAAAATCTTAATAAAACGTAAAAAAAAAAAAAGAAAAAAAAAATATATATATATATTATATCTTAATTTGTTCTCCAAAGATGAAAGAATGTCTTAGAGGATTTGACATGAGGGTTAGAAATTAGTAACAGCATTTTGATTGAATTAAATCTTTAACAACTTCAATTTGTTATAGTGTGACAACACCATAAAAATATATTTTTGACGAGACCATTAATCAAGTGTGGTGAATCTAAACATCAACAGCTGTAATGCAGTGAACAAGCAGCCCTAAAACGGTGTCGATTCAACGCAGAATCAATATCCAGTGTGTATTGTTAGTTTAAGGGAAGTGGTTGTGCTGTGGAGTGCAGTGTTCGATGAGGGAGTGCAGACACAGGCTAACCCTTCCCCATCTTAGCACTGCTGTCCTGCGTCTGCAGCACCGGTACAGATCTACTGTACTATACAGTACATGTCACCTTCACACACTCTCCTCCCCTACATGACCAGAACACGCATCACACACACGCACACAAAATGTACATGCATGCACATACGCACACATACAGTCACCATGTAATCCTCACTGCTATCTAAGCTGTTTCAGGACATATTAAGCTTCACTTAATGTGTGGTATATTTTCAATGGGATGCACTGTGTAGGAAGGATTCTGAATGGATGTGGATTTCGCAGAACAGTATATCTGGATGCTGAATTAGCAGCAGACATCTTCTGGAAGGTTGTTCATAGCTGGTGTGTGCTGCCCTCTTGCTGTTAATTCAGTTACAGGACTGTTATGAACAAATGCTGTCTTTAGAGGAGGTCTAGTGTGTTTATTCATTGTTGTTAACTCAAAAAAGGTCAATAGCAGATGGCAAATGTGATTTTTTCATGGCAAAGGCCCAAAATATAATCATTAATTTATATAAGAATATGTTAATTGTATAATTATTAAAATTAAGTTAAGGAATGAGCTTCAAGATTTTCTACATATGGAATCTGTACTTTTGCCAGAGATGGGTTGCGGCTGGAAGGGCATCCGCTGCTAAAACAAATGCTGGATAAGTTGGCGGATCATTCCGCTGTGGCGACCCCGGATTAATAAAGGGACTAAGCTGACAAGAAAATGAAGGAATGAATAAATGAATCAGCACCATCTATAGCTATATTTTAAAGTCTGTCTATTTAGAACAAAATAAAATTTGGTCACTACATTTTAGGGTACAATTCTCACTATTAACAAACCATTAACTCTGACTTTTAGCTTAATAAGCTCCTAATTCACTGCTTATTAATAGTTTTTAAGATAGCAGTTAGGTTTAAGTACTATTAGGGATGCAGAATAATGTGTGATTTATGAGTGCAATAAAAAGCCACTATCGTAATTATAGACAGGTAATAGAACACTAGTTAATAGTGAAAACTGGTACTTAAACTAAAGTGTTACCAAAAATGTTTGCTGGTATCTTTGTCAACGACAAGACATAGCATTTTAGGGTCTGCATCAAATAAAATATGCGAAAGTGATTGAAACAGTGCAAAAAATATAATAATAGTAAAAATAGTGACTTAACACTTGTGAAAATAAATATCAAATTTCACATAAAAGTGAAAGAATGTTCCATCTAAATGCAGGCACATTTATGAAACATGCTTGCTCTGACCTGTACTTCTTTAAAAGTAAGAATGTTGACAAATGGGTAAAGATCTAATGGTTTAATGACACTGGCAAAACATAAAAACTATTAAAAATAATTAGTAGATATTAGTATCACAAATTCATATTTAGGTGCTGAACCATCACACTAAGAATCAGTAAAAATGTCATAAACATTTCTCTTTTCCACACAATGAAATAATACAGTAGCCAAAAAGTTCTTATGACATCAATCTCCTTTTGTGCAACATCTTGAAGGTGATTATTCATTCATTTTCTTTTCGGCTTAGTCCCATTAATCCGGGGTTGCCACAGCGGAATGAACTGCCAACTTATTACATTTGTTTTACACAGCGGATGCCCTTCCAGCCGCAACCCATCTCTGGGAAACATCCATACATTTTCATTCACACACATACACTACGGACAATTTAGCCTACCCAATTCAACTGTACAGCATATCTTTGGACTGGTAGGGAAACCGGAGCACCCGGAGGAAACCCAAGCAACCACAGGGAGAACATGCAAACTCCACACAGAAATGCCAACTGACCCAGCCGAGGCTCGAACCAGCGACCTTCTTGCTGTGAGGCGACAGCACTACCTACTGCGCCACCGTGTCGCCTGATGATTCATTAATTCATTCATTTTCTTTTGGTTGAGTCCCTTTATTCATCAGGGGTCGCCACAGCGGAATGAACCGCCAACTTATCCAGCATATGTTTTACACAGCGGATGCTTTTTCAGCTGCAACCCAGTACTGGGAAACATTCATTCACACTAATTCACTCATACACAACGGCCTTTAGTTCATTTATAGCGCTACTCTTTGGACTGTGGGGGAAACCCATGCCAACACGGGGAGAACATGCAAGCTCCACACAGAAATGCCAACTGACACCGCCAGAACTCAAACCAGCAACCTTCCTGCTGTGAGGCAACAGTGCTAACCACTGAGCCACCGTGTTGCCCAAATATATGATTACAGAATTAAAAATTATTTCTGTAATTTTTGACTGTTTTTTATGAAAGCTACAAAATAGCAACAGCATAAAAGGTGCTGCAGGTTGAATTGTGCGCGGGACAGCTGAGCAAAACCAATGGGGTTTTGCAGGACAGCGGTTCTCTTTTTATGACCGGTCACTACATGCACTAATGGTGAATCAGTTTGAGTGGTAATAGACCCTCTTAGTGAGTGACAACGTAATAAAGAACGATAAAACAGACATTACAGAAGCTTACATTGTCAAATGAGAATAAATGACACTTTCACGTGGGAGCGATTGTGTCTTCATTTTACAAAATAATAAACTTGACACTTAATCAACCCAAATACTGTATAATATGTTATAACGGTAAAACTTTACAATAAGATTGAATTAGTTAATGTATTTACTAACATAAACAAATAATGAACAATACATTTACTACAGTATTTGTTCATATTTACTAACATAAACAAATAATGAACAATACATTTATTACAGTATTTGTTAACATTAGTAATGAAAATAAAGTTCTTCATTGTTAGTTCATGTTAACTCACGGTGCGTTGACTAATGTAAGCAGGCATGACTTTGCGTCTTAATAGTAAATGTTGAACTATGATTAATAAATGCTGTACTATAAATAATGTATTGTTCATTATTAGTTCCTGTTAGTATATACTTTAACTAATGAAACCTTATTGTAAAGTGTGACCATTATAACTGTAAATATTGAAAACTTGAATTATTTTCAATTGTTAAACGTAATATAATTTGTTTTTTCAAACTTAATTTATTACAGTTTTCAGTAACACTAAGTAATTTAAGTTAATCAAATTTTTTTTCAGTGTATTCATAGATGCACTATTATCTTATCCATGAACGCTGCTATTAAAGGAATGTAGTAGCAACCAGTCAATAACCACAGAAAAGTAATTTTAGTTCGACACAGTGGTACGTGAAAAAAAAAACTAACTTTTTAGTCAATGGTTGTGTTTTTAATAGCAAATCTACTGATTAAACTATCTTAAATAATGACTCATATGGTTGTAAATCATACAGACATTTGGTTGTTTATTGTTTGAATATAGTTTAAGTAAACTGATTGTACTGTTAGCTATCTTTATGCCTCTTTGCTGTAAATACTAATAACATTACTTTGTTTGCAGTTCAGTTAAAGGGATAATTCGGCCAAAAAAAAAAAATTCTGTGATCATTAATCCTCCTTCAAGTTTCACTTTCTGTTTTACTTTGTTCTTTCTTCTGCTGAACAGAAAAGAAGATATTTTGCAGAGTAATAGAAACAGAAAAAGATATAATGGAAGTCAGTGGTTTCCAACATTTTTCAAAATATCTTCTTTTCTGTTCAACAAAAGAAACTGTGAACAAGGGAAGGATGAATAAATGAGTAGATTTTGAATTTTTGGGTGAACTAACCCTTTAACAGAGAACATAAAAAGGACATTTTGGAAAAAAAAAACCTTCCTGCATGTTTTATGTTTGCATAAATTGCATTATTTACTCTCATTCACATGCGTGGGAAGACCAATGCAACAATCTATGTATTTTTATCCTCGACTTAACGAATGGGATACAATATCTTAATGCAAGTATTGTGCAGGTCATTATTCAATTTTTCTCTTTCGGCTTAGTCCCTTATTTATCAGGGGTTGCCACAGCAGAATGAACCTCCAACTATTCTTGCAAATGTTTTACGCAGCATATGGCCTTCCAGCTGCAACCTAGTACTGGGAAACACACATAAATTCAAATTAATTCCAATTTTGTTTCTCCAATTCACTTATAACACGTCTTTGGGCTCTGGGAGAAAACCAGTGCACCTGGAGGAAACCCACTCGAACACAGGGAGAACATGCAAACTCCACACAGAAATGCCAATTGGCCCAGCCAGGACTTGAACCAGCAACCTTCTTGCTGTGAGGCAACAGCGCTACCCACTGAGCCACCATGTCGCTTGCAGGGCATTATCCATAACTTCATTATGAATTTAGCCTTAACTGCCCAATTTGAATAACAAACAGGTAAACTGAGCTGATACTGACAAACAGGTAGATGCAGCTGAGATAAGAAAACTTGTGCCACCAGATCATTCAAGATCAAATAAAAAAAAATCATAATGTAAAGAAGATAAGGCACATAAACAGGATGGTGGAACTTTTACAAATGGGATGTAGCAAAGTTCCTCATTGAGATGTCTAACTTTCACAATCTGATCTGTCAATTTTTGTTATTCTTACATGTCTTTCCCGCAAACACAACTGGCACTCTTCTAAATCAAATAGTAGAGGATTGTGGGTTATGGGTTCAAGTCCAATGGATTTCCAGAAGGGATAAAACCAGTAACTTCAATGCAATGTCAGTCGCTTTGTATAAAAATGGTAATTTCAGGAATGTAAATATAAATGTACATTTAAATAAAAAGGTTACATTTCTTTATAGTATTACCATTATAAGTAGTTTCATGAATTTACTTTAATTTCCATAAATTGCAATTAGTTTACTTTTGCCATTTTCTATGTTACATTTTATTGCAGTTGATGGGTTTTATCTATTGTACTTAGTTTAAAATCATATGAAAATAAAAAAATCATCTCAAATTGTATATTCTTGTACAAGCTGTATGAATCATTTGCACCTTATAGCTACAATTCTGATTTGATTAAATGTGACCCTTGACCACAAAACCAGGCTTATGTGGCATGGGTATATTTTAGCCAATATCCAAAAATACATTGTATATGTCAAAAGTACTCATTTTTATTTTATTTTATTTTTTTGCCTAAAATCATTATAATATTATGTGAAGATCATGTTTCATGAAGATCCTTTGTAAAATTTCCAACTGTAAATATATCAAAACTCCAACCCAGCCTCATTATTGATACTTACCGCTGTATACATTTCTGGAGAGTGCGAAATACGTTTTCGCTAATCCAACAGAGGCCGCTGTGTATGCTTTTTCAGATCTCAAATTTCTCTCACGAGTGCCATTCCCGCCTGCTCTTCTTGTGTAAACCCACCAGAGTGGACTGACTGACTGACCAGCCCACCCTTCCCCTTCCCTAAACCCAACTGAAAGTGTTTCGAAAGTGTCGAGAAAAAGAAAAACCACCTGATTTTTACCATGTTACCAAGCCACTGGGCAAACTGATAACAGCAGAAAAGCCGTCCACACGGAGGTAAGTGGTCAGCTGGTAGCACAAAAAGAAACACGTCAGCAGCGTCATAACACCCCATATCATTTGTTTGAAGAAGAAATGCAGTCATACCTACCTCTGGCTAATAATTTATGCTCTCCAGAAATGTATACGGGGTATGTGTTCACAATGAGCCTTCATTTTGCAATAGTAATATGCAATACTAAGAATTTTAAAAGTGTAGACTCGGTGCCACATTATGGGTTAAAACTACAAATACGCAATTGAATTGCAATTGAAAAGCAACAAATCAAGATTATGTGATTTTGTTTAGATTTTGTACACAACAATTATGATTGTATTGTTTTGAATGTTCTTTGAATCCTTAAAGTAATTTTCGTATTCATGGAATTTTTGTGTTGTTTATATTTTTTCTTTTCTACAATTTTCTGATTTTTTTTTGAGATTTTAGATTTTCAAATAGTAGTATTTCAGCCAGGGCGCCACGTTGGCGTAGTGAGTAGCATGTTCGCCTCACAGCAAGAAGGTCGCTGGTTCAAGCCTCGGCTGGATCAGTTGGAATTTCTGTGTGGAGTTTGCATGTTCTTCCCGTGGTTGCGTGGGTTTCCTCCGGTTTCCCCCATAGTCCAAAGAAATGTGGTACAGGTGAATTAGGTAAACTTAATTGTCCGTAGTGTATGTGTGTGAATGAGAATGTATGGATGTTTCCCAGAAATGGGTTGCAGCTGGAAGGGCATCCGCTGCGTAAAACAAATGCTGGATAAGTTGGCGGATCATTCCGCTGTGGCGACCCCGGATTAATAAAGGGACTAAGCAGACAAGAAAATGAATGAATGAATGAGTATCTCAGCCAAATATTATCCTATAATAGCAGAGTGCGCATCAATGAAACATTATGCATTCAGCATTTATTATGACCCAGTGTCACAAATTAGAAAAGGTTATATCTTATTAATATCAGCATGATATGCTGAAAGGTGTTTCATTTAACTTTCAAATGAGTCAACACAGTTTAAATAGCAATTTTTCATCAATTCTGTTTTTATACATTCATGACAATGTCACAAAGCCTGGCTCCGATTTAGAAAAGACAATGCGGTATTTTTAGCCTATTCTTCGCAGATTACAATGGAGGGGTTAAAATAATAACATACTACGCATTTCATAATATGCTGTCATCAGGTGATCAAAAATGCAGTTTGTTATCGATGCAGTCATTCAGTAAAGTAGACCATGTTTGAACAGACTGGCTCTTTGCATGATAAAAGGTTGAAGAATGAATATGTGTTTTATCTCGGATTGAGCACAACCCAATAAGCAGGTGATTATGTACAGGCACAAGCTTAAAATCTGTGATGTAATGAGCGTTTGATCCACGATGTTAAGGCATCAGATTCCAATTAGGCTGTAAGTTTAAGAGACATAACCACCGATGGAGAGGGGGAAACACATGGCATGAAGTGAAGGCGTACTTACAGAGCCACAGAATATGGAAATACGGTATTTGAAAGATGAGGATGGATCTGTCAGTCAGGCTGTATCATGCGATGAAGATGACCTACAAAGTGAAACAAAAAAAACACACTGTGCCCTCAGTACAGGAATAAATCGTCAAAGCAAAGCCAAATGCACCACATTACGCTGTCCCCAGTCTGACCTCTTCGGTCAGTGACATTTTAACTGTGTTTGTGGATTAGTTACCAGCATATGTGCAAACTAAGGTGGCACCTTCAATGGTGATGATCAAGATTAAAGTTAAGACATCGCTTCGCTCACAGCATCCAGTGAATTCATCAAAGCCACTTCAGATATGGCAAGCTGCGGTAACATTTAAGCCTTAACTTGGTTAATGGAAACTATACTCCCATTCACAATGTCAAAACATGAACAGATTTAGATTTTTCAGTACTGTTCAAAAGTGACAAGCAACTATTTAGTAAATAAAACGAAGAAATATTTGTTTCTTGCCAAATTTTAATAATGTGATAGAGCTGCTCAATATATTGTTTCAGTATCGATATCGCAACATGCACATCTGTAGTGGTCACATATTTACAGGATGTTCAATGAGTCTGGATTAAAGCTGATTAGCAAACATTACAGAAAACATGAGATTTATGGAGTCCCTGCAAAGTTTAACCATAACAGGGTAAAAGTGTATCATTTGCATGTGTTTTTAAGTCCAGTGCAGCTCTAGAGTATGACATTGAAATTCTTGACCCATTAACGAAAGTATGACACATAAATGAGAAATATTTTGATTGTATTCATTCATATAAACATTGAACTCTAGAAAAAAGCTTTTAGGTGTAACCTTATTCTCTCGCCACAAGCAAAAACAACTCTGCAGATTATCAGATTAGTCAAGTTAATTTTTTTGTGAAATATTAGCAGTGCAGATCTAAAAAACAGCAGTTTTTCGTTTCATTGTCACCCAATTTCAGGTGATTGCTCACAAGAAAGTGTCCTTTATAGAAACAAAACAAATATGATGCCTTTTTCCATTCTTTTTTGTCTTTCAATATATAATTGGCCCTGCAGATACCAGCCAATACCAATTAATGAACATCATACCTCTTCTTCTGGTGAAAACAAAACAACTGATTTTTTTTAGAACATATGGCAAACTTTTGCAATAACTCAGTCTGCTTTGAACCAAATCTCTGCTCTCTCGGTCTATAAGAATATATTTTCCAACACTCAGCAAACCAGAACTGAGGGTATGTTCACATTTGAATAAAACAAACTGTGGAGTGATGGCCCTGTTAGTGAGGTTCAAAAGAATAAGCATGAACTCTGGCATCTGAAATTCAGAGTGAACCAGTCCAGCTTTGACTAAAATGCAACATGTAGAGCTGTGCAATATGACAACATATATCATGTAAACAAAATAAAAAATTCTATCATTTCATATTATGGTATATTGTTTATTTTGTGATGTCACAAATTACATTGTTTATGGTAAATTTTGAGCGTAATATTACAAGCCATTACAGGGATGCAGACAGAAACATGAATAACAGTGTGGAATTTGTAAGCACAATGTTGATAATACAATGTCTAAATTTAGCACTTTATTTAGCAATATTTTTTTTTACTTGGACCTGTCATTAAATGTATGTATTTTGTATTTCACTAAGCTTATATCTATACATTTTTACATCAAATATTTGATGTTAAGTTTTAAATTAAGTAAGAAATATGACCACATAGCACAAGCATGTTCATTTGTGTATAAACTTTAAGTTAAAAAAAATGTATTTTATGTCTAGTCATATACAAACTATTAAATGATTGAATTTGAAAAATGGCCCTATTCCATGATATATGTTATCAGGATATACAATTTTTCATATCACCCAGCAATTCCATCATGCACCAACAACATACAACTAGCCCAAAGAGGACATGATATCAAAAGATTCCACCGTAGAAATGGCAGAAGGCTCAACCATATCCATTTTTTCCTTCATCATACTCACAATGTCAACCATTACAATTCAATACAGGTGTAGAAAAAGTGTTTCCTTGCAGCAATTCTTCACTTGTTTGCGTGAGGATAGAATTCTTGGCCCAGTTTTGACTCCTTTACACATACTATGAGCTCATTCAGTTTGGATATTTGAGAAGTTCTGTTGCAAAAAGACAAAATAAAGCCTTTTTTGTTTAATATCTAAAGGTTTGGTCTTAAAAACTAGTGTAAACACTAACCGGACAAAACTTTAAACATTCTATTTACTTTACTGATGTGAACCAAGAGAACACTAGTGTGAACAAAAACTGAATCAGACAGGTCACAAAATTAATGTACATCTGATTTCTAGTCAGCGTTCCTACTCTAGTCATAATGTTAATAATCTAATTGTGACGCTGTTTGTTTGCATTAAATGAAACTTATTTAAACTTTTTGCATCACATACAGAAATGAACACTCATGTCAAATGAATGACTTCCTGTTGCTTTGCCATTGCAGAACGCTGTCAATGGGAACACCTGCTCATCTGTTTATAGTTTTCTATCTGATGAACGGTCATTGGTGAAATGACACAAAAAGACCAAATAATGTAAACAAACAAACAAGTTTTAACAGACAAATAGTAAAGAGGCTTGCCATACTTCGGCTCGTTCACGTAGGTCTTATTAAAGCACATCCGACACAGTTTCGTCGAGTGGATGGACGGTATATACAGTATTGCAGCGGTTAGTTGTCAGGTACAGCCTGAGAGAGGTGCTCTCTCTCCGTGTGTGTGCGAGTGAGTGTGTCTCTGCAGAAGTCTCGATCACCGAATCAAGAACTCCACAGAGCAAGATGTCGATGATATCCTCCAATTATTTAAGCCATCGAGCTCATTTCATAACTCATCTGACCCCTCATTTGAACTGTGCTCGGTTTGCATCTCGGTGCAAAATGTCGATCTGGGCTCTGACAAGACAGACAGCCGAGAGTCCATCTTGCTTTGGGGAAGATGAAGTATAAATCTCACTCCTGTCAAACTCCGCCAGGGCATTTTCAGAGAGAGATCCCCCTCCACGAGCTTTCATTACTTAAACTAGGGGTTTTCGGAGCAGACTTTTCGGATGAGACGGTTTTGTGCTCGGGTTTCTCGCTCCGTTTAGTCAGATAGAATAAAAGTAGCTGGCTAGCCTGCTAGCCCCTGTGATGCGAGATTGCTCTAGCTCGCCTGAACGTGTCATTAGCAGACCTATATGTTATAATCGCACGGTCGCTCGTACATGGTTAAACCGTCGAGAATTTCACAGAAACCCTGATGTTCGGTGAGAGCAGGTGTCAAACACGCCGATCGCCAAAGTTGTTTATGCCGAAGCACAGCAAACTGGCGTGAATTTCGCACTGTCTACGCGCGAGCTCCCGATCAATCGGAACTCGGGGCTTTTCGCACACAAAATATGTCCAAGTTTTCAGTCATCGCGGCATCTGTTAACGCAAACTTACCCCTGAAATCCGGTCGGAACGCCAGGGCCTTCTCATTCCAGCCTCAAACTTATTGACACATCAGAACAGTTCTGCACTGGCCGTCCGTACAGTAGCCCCACAGACACTTATATTATTTTTTACCGGATGCTTGGAAAGGAGCAAAAACACCGCAGCGTGAAGTCGACAAAACTACATCGCAATCGCACCGATCACTCCGAAAACAAATAACGGTGGGGGACGAATGGCACTTGGTAGTGGTACTTTCGTTTCAGGCGAACAATTTTCTCGGTTTGTTTTCTCTCGCAGCCCTCCTCCCCCTCCGCGCGTTCAAGTGTTCCCACTGACTGCTCTGTTATGAAGCCCGTGTGCACAGTGTGTGTGGATGTTCACAGCGCTGGACTCACTGGCCTACCGTGTCACATCACCATCATCATCCTCGATCAGTCGCTGTCCTGTTAGAAAATGCGATGTAATACGATGTCTCTGTATGAGAACATGGCAGCTGGCTGATCAGAAATCAGCTTGACCACCTTGTGACGAGCTTGTAGGTGGTTTGCTGCTGGTTTACAAGCTACGACCAGCTAATGACCATTGAGGACCCGCTGAAAACCAGCTACCACGCTCCAAAACACTTTTTAGTTTGTGCAAACTGTGTTGCTGTTCTGGATTGACTTGACTATGTCATCATTATTGTCATCATAATTTGCAGGTTGACCAGTCAACACATTCTGAAAACCATCCTGACCACTTCACTGTATGTGGTTGCAAATACATCAACTAAAGCAAAATTATTTTAATTGGCTGGTTGGCCAGTTACTGCTGGTCTACCAGTTAATGGACATCTATCTGGACTTAACTAAATCATTATCATAATAATTAAAGCATTATCATAATAATTAACTGGTTGACCTAACCACCTCACATAACCTGGCATGGTCTGTTGCAGGTTTACTTCTAGTTTAATTATCCTAAACCAGCTATGATGCTTCAAAACACAGTTGATTTGCAAACATTGTTTTAAACACCTTTCTTAAAATCATATTCTTCACAATTAGCAGGTTCATCAGTCATCATGCTCATCATGTTGACAAGCCCAAAGCTGGTTTGTTGGTGGTTATTGACCATTTCAGACCAGAAAGAAATGAGCTAACAGATTATTTAGTTATTTTGTGCATAATTATAGCTGTCGTTATTAAAAGACCCATTATTATGACTAATCAGCAGACATGTTTCAAAAACTAGCTGTTTTGTTGCTGGTTTAAAAGCTTAATAACTGCTTAAAGTTAGTATGTTAACAGTGCATGGTTGTTCTGAACTGCTTTAATGAAACATAATTAGCTGGTCATTAGTTACAAATATCCCAAAACCAGTCTAGCCGAAAGCAGTTTTGTTGCTGGTCTACTGTTTAATGACCGACTCAGACCAGCAATAAATTAATAGATATATAAATTAATCAGATATCATGCTCTTTTTTATTTTGTACAAAATACATGGTTGTTCTGGACTGACTTTACTAAATCATAATCAGCTGGCTAACCAGTCACCATTTTCCAAAAACAAGCCAGACCACCTCACATGACTTGTTGTTGCTGGTTTCCCACTTTATGAGAATTTAACAGACTTTCTAGAAATCAGCTGATAGGCTATTTTGGTCATTTGTGCATAGAACTGCTCTGATTTTAAATCATAATCATCTTAAATCACTGATTGAGCTCATATCATATTTTTTAATGCATGCTTGAGCATCTCATGATCAGTGGGTTGCTGCTTTGGTTTTCTTCCAATTTAATAACCTTAGTCTAGTTACTATTTTATAACCATCTGTACCTAGCTTGAAATCAGTTGACAGGCTGTTTTATTTTGTGCATAAGTTTAACTGTCAAACTGTAATCATAATTAGCTGATTGGGCCATCATCATGTTTCAGAAACAAGCTTAAATAGCTGAGTAGACTATATGACCAGTTTATTGCTGTTTTGTTGTTTTTCTACCAATTTGATCATATTAAACTGATTGACCATGTTAAAATAATATCTGATTGGCTAGAAATCAATTTGCCATGCTATTGAGTTATTTTGTACAATTTAATTTCTCTGAACTAAATCAGAATCACCATAGCTTCTTGTTGACCAGTCATAATGTTTCAGAAACAAGCTTGAACATCTCTTATGACCGCTTGCTGTTTTGTTGTTTTTCATCCAGTTTCATCACAGACCGGTTGCCCATTTTAAAATAATATCTGATTAGCTAGAAGTCAAGTTGGTGTGCTATTAAATTTTATTGTACAGTTTAACTTTTCTGAACTAGGACTGTGCAATTAATCACAATCGCAAAAAAAATCGCGATTTAAGCACATGCAATTTCTAAATCGTGTAAGGCTGCAATTTTATCTATTAATTAATTAAAATTTTTGTTCACATTCTTGTGCGCATGATTGTAATTTGTTGACCAATCAGAGCTGACGCAGCACACCGGGCAATTACAGCTAAGCTAAGCGGGAGAAAGTTGTTAACCAATCAGAGCTCACCCTGCGCCCGACAAAGTTGAGCGGGAGAACCAAATAGGTGGTTTTAATTTATGTTAGTCTTTATTTATTGTTATGCCTGGAATTGAGATTAGTTAATCTTTATTTTTTCATGTTGTTTGTTTTTAAGACAATTTATTACAGTTTTGTTTATCTAGCAGTTAGTGCTACTGTGTACAGTACGTTTTTAACTAGAGTTGAGGTTAGTTAATCTTAATTTATTATATTTATAAATATGTTGTCTGTGGGGCGCCACGATGGCATAGTGAGTAGCACGTTCGCCTTACAGCAAGAAGGTCGCTGGTTCGAGCCTCGGCTGGGTCAGTTGGCATTTCTGTGTGGAGTTTGCATGTTCTCCCCGTGGTTGCGTGGGTTTCCTCCGGGTGCTCCGGTTTCCCCCACAAGTCCAAAGACGTGGTACAGGTGAATTGGGTAGGTTAAATTGTCCGCAGTGTGTGAGTGCGAATGAGTGTGTATGGATGTTTCCCAGAGATGGGTTGCAGCCGGAAGGGCATCCTCTGCATAAAACAAATGCTGGATAAGTTGGCGGTTCATTACGCTGTGGCAACCCCAGATTAATAAAGGGATTAAGCCGAAAAGAATATGAATAAATGAATGATGTTGTCTGTTTTAAAGACAATTTTATTACAGTTTTATTTATTAAACTTAATACCTTGTTATTTCATTGTGAAAAGTTTTGTTATGCACTTCTTGTGTACTGAATACATTTAGAATGTGTGTATGTAGCTTGTTTGAAAAAGCAAAAACAAGCCAAAATAAAATAAAATCACAATATTTGTTCAAAAAAAATAAAAATAAAAATTGCAATATAATAATTTTGTCCATATTGCACAGCCCTACTCTGAACTTAACTCAATTTTAATCATCATAATTAGCTGGTTGACCAGTCATCATGTTTTAGAAACAAGCTCAAGCATCTCATATGACCAGTTTGTTGCTGTTTTGTTGCTTTTCTACCAGTTTAATCATAGACTGGTTGCCCATGTTAAAATAATATCTGATTATTAGCTAGAAATGTACTTGACGCGCTATTTAGTTATGTTGTACAGTTTAACTTCTCTGAACTTAACTAAATCATAATTATTATAATTAGCTGGTTGACCGCTCATCATGTTTCAGAAACAAGCTCGAGCATCTCATATGGTTGCTGTTTTGTTGTTTTTTTTAACTAGTTTGATCATGTCAGACTGGTTCACCATGTTTACAATTATATCTGATTAGCTAGAAATCAAGTTGGCATGCTATTAAGTTTTTTCTACAGTTTAACTTCTCTGAACTTAACTAACTCATGATCATCATAATTAGCTGGCTGATCAGTCATAATGTTTCAGAAACAAGCTTGAGCATCTCATATGACCAGTTTGTTGCTGTTTTGTTGTTTTACTACCAGTTTGAACATATTAAATTGGCTGACCATATTTAACTAATACCTGATTATTAGCTTGAAATTGATTTGGTGTGCTATTTAGTTATGTTGTAGAGTTTAACTTCTCTGAACCTAATTAAATCATAATCATTATAAATAGCTGTTTGACCAGTCATCATATTTCAGAAACAAGCTCAAGCATCTCATATGGCATCTCATATGGTTGCTGTTTTGTTGTTTTTCTACTAGTTAGATCATATTAGACTAGTTGACCATGTTTACAATTATATCTGATTAGCTAGAAATCAAGTTGGCATG
>CAIGQQ010004897.1:1636243-1657610 GCA_903798035.1 Danio albolineatus
ATTATATCTGATTAGCTAGAAATCAAGTTGGCATGCTATTAAGTTTTATTGTATAGTTTAACTTCTCTGAACTTAACTAACTAATCATCATAATCCGCTGGCTGACCAGTCATAACGTTTCAGAAACAAGCCCGAGCATCTCATATGACCAGTTTGTTGCTGTTTTTTTGTTTTTCTACCAGTTTGATCATAATAGACTGGTTGTCCATGTTAAAATAGTATCTGATTAGCTACAAATCACTTTGGCATGATATTTATGTTGTACAGTTTAACTTCTCTGAACCTAACTAAATCATAATCACAATAAGCTGGTTGACCAGTCATAATGTTTCAGAAACAAGCTCGAGCATCTCATATGGTTGCTGTTTTGTTGTTTTTCTACCAATGTGATCATATTAGACTGGTTGACCATGTTTAAAATTATACCTGATTAGCTAGAAATGAAGTTGGCGTGCTAAGTTATGTTGTACAATTGAACTTCTCTGAACTTAACTAAACCATAATCATCAATATTAGCTGGTTGACCAGTCATACTGTTTCGGAAACAAGCTCAAGCATCTGATATGACCAGTTTGTTGCTGTTTTGTTGTTTTTCTACCAGTTTGATCATATTACTGTTTGACCATGTTGAAAATATCTGATTTGCTAGAAATTAATTGGGCATGCTATGTATTTATTTTGTACATCATAATTAGCTGGTTGACGAGTCATAACGTTTCGAAAACAAGCTTGACCATCTCATAAAGCAGTGTGTTATTTTTACACCAGCTAATGCTCATCTACCAAATACCATGTTGCAAAAACCTGGACGACCACCTTAAGCTGGTATAACTGGCCGATGGCTAGTTCGTCGCTGGACTAGTCCAGCACCCACTGTACCTTGTTACAAAACACACCTAAATTTAAACAGGATTTCCTGACAGGGTTTACAGTCAACGTACTCTGCTTAAACTTTTATGCTGTATTTGAGTTGATTTCATCGCACCTACTTCTAGATGGTGACAACACCATGCTGGGAATGCTTTTCTGATCACAGATCCACTATCTATAGAGCTTCCTGGATGTTGAATATTAGTGTCACATCGGCGTCGCGCTGGTAAAATAAAGTCCAACAGTGCATGTGCGTCGCCACTTACCTGCAACAGGCCACCAAAGTGACTTAACAGGTCCGTTGTCCACCTCTCGCACCCCTTCGATGGTGTCTTTCTCTGTTCACTTTTTTTGCAACATACAGTCTACTGTACATGCAGTGAGTGAAAATATAGTTTTCATGTAAGGACAGTTGTGATTGGTCACACGCTTGAGTGACAGTCCGAGACAGCCACTCAGAGCGCGTGAAACATCTCGGCACTGTTCCGAGATAGAGAGATTAAAACCACATCTTCATAATGTCCAGGACATCCACATAGCCCTCAAAACACACAATAGTTACAGAAGAAGTGTGCACTATCATTCATTAGATCAGCAGGGGCAGTGAATTTTTCGATATAAAGACGCACGCCATCGAGAAAAATAGAGCGAGTGACAGCGCTTCAGAACAATCCCAACACACACTGAACAGTCACCGAGTGCAAACACACATTAGTGAACAACATTGATGTGTTTTCCATTTTATCAACTCCTTTTTCATTATCGTTGTGGTTAAAAGACGATGTAAAGCCACACGTGTGTTTATTCGTGTCACACACTCGTTCTCTCACATACTGGTGCACCGTTTTCCTGTCTCGGTGCCCTCTTTATGAGAGTTTTTCATGCGATGGCTCTGCGTGCTAACATGACACTGGACATTGCATTTTGATCGCACAAGAGCTGGAATAGCCAAAGCTATGAACGTCCAGTGTTATTTATGACGTTGGTATTGATGAATGAGTGATGAGGAAGAGGAAGAGGGTCAACAACTCATCATACCTGGCCGACGCGATGCTTTAATAACTGCTAAGTTTGTAGTTTTCTGCAAAATCTTTCGCAAAATACCGAAATTTACTACATCCCTGCTGTTATAAACACCGTATAGCAGCATTAATTGTTTTGCTGTTTCCACATGTTGGTTAAGCTAGCATGCTTGCTGGTTTTAAATGGATTTTGCACTCTTTTTTGCTGGTCTAGTTGGTTTGAATACGCTTAAGCAGCTGAACACCAGCTTGGCTATAGGCTTGGACACCATCTTAAACCAGAAGACAGTCACTCTAACATGTTTTAATTCATTATTTGCAGAAAGTCCTCTTGCCCTAATGAATTTTGTACATTGAAAATGTGAATACATCACTGTTAGGACAACTGTTTTCACAATTTCCATTCTTCTCTGATAGACCATGACCAGTTATAATGTAATGCTTAGGTGTGTAAGGGTGAGTGATGAATTTGATGATTAGTTGACTACTTAAATTGAATACATCTGAATCACTTATGTGACTTGTATGTTTATCATATTTTTTATGAGTTACCCAATACAACCACATGAATGAGAAATGTGAGTTCTGTATGCAAGCTGAGCAAAACTACCAGTCAAACTAAAAGGAATCAGTCTCGGTGAGGGAATCTAATGGGCCAATCATTAACCATTTGGTCAGATAAGTTTGATGAGACATTCTGTTCCCACAAAAGTGAAATCAAATCAGTTGTGTTTTGGTGCTCAATCTAAACCACAATATGTGTTGATAGTCGTTTTGTAAAACCGAGCCATTGAGAGACTGAAAGGGAGCGAGTGAGTTCAGGAAAATCACATTAATGACTGATCAGATTATTGCTTTCAATGGAAGTGGCAGAGAAATAAATCAAGGTGTTTGCTTTTGCGGTCTTTATTAACTCTTTAGCACTCCATCGTTTACAGTCCTGAGAGTGATTATGCATCCAAAGGTCTTCAGAATTACAGGGTCTTCGTTTCAAATGGATCTTTTGTGTTGCCCTTGTGTTTTGAGAGGGATTTATATCTTGTTGTTTAGGGCTCAAATTAAAAAAATAAAAAACATTATGTTTATTATTCATTCATTTATTAATTTTCTTTTCTTTTAGTCCCTTTATAAATCTGTGGTCGCCACAGCGGAATTTACACAGCGGATGCCCTTCCAGCTACAACCCATCACTGGGCAACATCCATACGCACTCATTCACACACACTGCAGATAATTTAGCTTACCCAAATGACCTTTAACACGTCTTAGGACTTGTGGGGGAAACCATAGCACCCAGAGAGGAAACCCTCATGAACACGGAGAGAACATGCAAACTCCACACAGAAACTGACCAACTGACCCAGCTGAAGCTCAAACCAGCGACCTTCTTGCTGTGAGGCGATCATGATACTCACTGCGACACCGTGACGCCCCATTATCTTGTTTTAAATGACTACAATTCTTGACCTTCATTTTTTTTTTAATTTTTGTGAATTTAAAAACTGTGTTTTGTGTATTTGATATACATTTAATGTTTAGGCAAGGCAAGGCAAGTTTATTTATATAGCACATTTCATACACAGTGGCAATTCAAAGTGCTTTACATAAACAGGAATAAAATTGAAGTATAAGAAAATAAAAACAAATAATAAAAAAACAGATAAAAACAGATTAAAATTAGTTAAAACAAGTTATAAAAGAATGAAAAGAAAAGAAAGACACAATAGTGCGATCTGTCGAACGTAGCACAGTGCTCATTCAGTAAAGGCACAGCTAAACAGATGTGTTTTCAGTCTTGATTTGAATGTACCTAATGTTGGAGCACATCTGATCATTACTGGAAGCTGATTCCAGCAGCGGGGGGGGGGCGTAATAGCTGAAAGCAGATTCACCCTGCTTTGACTGAACTCTTGGAATTTTTAGTTTATATGATCCTAATGATCTGAGTGATCTGTTAGGCTTGTATTCAGTCAGCATATCTGTAATGTATTGGGGTCCTAGGCCATTTAGTGATTTATAGACAAGTAATAATACTTTAAAATCTATTCTGAATGTAACTGAGAGCCAGTGTAAAGACCTGAGGACAGGTGTGATGTGCTCTGATTTCCTGGTTCTGGTCAGAATCCTGGCCGCAGTGTTCACATTTTGCAGTGGCTAAATATCACTCATGTAAATTAAGGAAAACGGAATCATTCTTATGTGGCAGTCAAAAGAAATGTCTGAATGATTAATTAACACTTAATGTGAATAATATGTTTTTTAAAATCCTACATTCCTAAAAAAAAAGTCATAGAAAGGCTGTGGAAACTCACATACTCGCAAAAAAGGTTTCAAATAAGATTAGTAACAAAAAAGATCAGAGTAACAGACATGTTGTATTAATGTTTCTTTTATGGGGCATAAATATTTCATGTTAAACATCATATAAATCTCACTTAGATTTTGATGGTGTAGTTGACAAACGAACCCTCTCCAATTTATTTACAATCCACATAATATATTGTTAATTTATATACAGCATAATATTCACACAAACAATAAAAAACACTTTAATGTTAATATGATAACACTGCTAAAAAATCCATCATAAACCATCATGAATTTAATATCAGTCCATGTTCATTCATTCATTCATTCATTTTCTTTTCGGCTTAGTCCCTTTATTAATCTGGGGTTGCCACAGCGGAATGAGCCGCCAACTTATCCTTCATATGTTAACGCGGCAGATGCCCTTCTAGCTGCAACCCATCTCTGGGAAACATCCATACACACCCATTCACACTCATACACTACAACAATTTTTAGCTTACCCAATTCACCTATAACACGTCTTTGGACTTGTGGGGGAAACCGGAGCACCCAGAGGAAACCCACACAACCACAGGGAGAACATGCAAACTCCACACAGAAATGCCAACTGACCCAACCGGGGCTCGATTCAGCGACCTTCTTGCTGTGAGGCGAACATGGTACCCACTACGCCACTGTGGCGCCCATCAGTCCATGTTGGTAACTCTAAAAAATGGCAGGTCATTTAAACCCAAATTGGGTAAAACAGGGACTAACCCAAACATTGGGTTAAATGTGGTTCTATTAATTTAATTAAAAAAATAACCTAGGAGTTGGGTTTGTTCCTATTACACCCAGAATTAGGTTGAAATAACTCAGCATTTTTAGAGTGCAGAGCTGGTCAACCAGCATAGTCAGGTGTTAAAATATTCCAGGATCAGATCCCGGACGAGCTCCCACTTGTCGCAACCTTGAACAGGGTCACTGCAAATATGGAAAAGACGAGTGCATTTACATTGAAAAATTTGTATTTATTAACCCATCTAACTGAAACAAAACATTATTAAACACATAAAGTACAGAGAGTTCAAAAGATGGAGAAATTAACCATGGATCCGACCCACTAAGAGAGTGACTCCATAAAAAGGATTATGTTTAAGGATAAGTGTACACTGGTGTTCCAAATTACCACTCAATCTACTGCACTTGTAACACACAACATAAACACGTAAGCAAAAGTGTCATCACACATGTCACTCTAAACAAAATCTGAATCGGTGTAGCTCAGCTAATCTACTTCCGATATGGACATAAGCAAAGCAGCAACCAGCAGTCTCTACTGGACCCAGCATCCGAAACTTACTGTATGCTGGTGTGTATATATTCAGCATGAGTACCAGCTACCATGACCTATTCTGGTGGTTCCACCAAATACCTACAAACGCAGTTCATGGCAAAGTTCCACACAATCTCTTCACTGTGTCAAACAATAATTATACACAGGAATGAATTTTATAAAAACCACACCTAGTTGCTGTTTCTGCATAAATGCATACCTTCCTGCTTGAAATAGCAGATAGAAACAAAATCACATTACATCAACACTGTACTCAGGTCACAAATATTTTAAAGATTATTTTAAGATTTACTTGAAGACCAAACATATTATTTTATTTATTAATCTACAACTGAAAAAAAGCTAGCAACAAATTTGAGTTGACTTGAAATATATAAAGTGTGAACTCTTAATACGTACACTGATTTTCCAGGAAGGAAATGTTGTGCCCAATTTGCAACATATTTTCCATTTCTTAGAACAAATTGCAACAGGCCAGAGATTATGAATAATTTAAAGTCATAATAATAATAACAATAATAATAATAATAATAATAATAATAATTCATTCATTAATTCAATTATTCAATCATTCATTTTCTTGTCGGCTTAGTCCCTTTAGTAATCTGGGGTCGCCACAGCGGAATGAACCGGCAACTTATCCAGCATGTGTTTTACGCAGCGGATGCTCTTCCAGCTGCAACCCATCACTGGGAAACATCCATAGCCACTCATTCACACATATACACTTGGGCCAATTTAGCTTACCCAATTCACCTAGCACATGTCTTTGGACTTGTGGGGGAAACCGGAGCACCCGGAGTAAACCCACTCGAGAACATGCAAACTCCACTCAGAAATGCCAGCTGACCCAGCCAAGGCCGGACCTGTGACCTTCTTGCTGTGAAGCGATTGTGCTAGACACTGATACTACTACTACTACTACTACTACTACTACTACTACTAATACTACTACTACTACTACTACTACTACTGCTAATAATAATAATAATAATAATAATAATAAATTGGGCGCCACGGTGGCCTAGTGGGTAGCACGATCGCCTCACAGCAAGAAGGTCGCTGGTTCGAGCCTCGGCTGGGTCAGTTGGCATTTCTGTGTGGAGTTTGCATGTTCTCCCTGTGGTTGGACGGGTTTCCTCCGGGTGCTCCAGTATCCCCCACAAGTCCAAAGACATGCGGTACAGGTTAATTGGGTAGGCTAAATTGTCCGTAGTGTATGAGTGTGAATGAGTATGTGTGGATGTTTCCCAGAGATGGGTTGCGGCTGAAAGGGCATCCGCTGCGTAAAAAAAATATGCTGGATAAGTTGGCGGATCATTTCGCTGTGGCGACCCCGGATTAATAAAGGGACCAAGCCGAAAAGAAAATGAATGAATGAATGAATAATAAATTGTCATGTGCAACACGGTAGCTCAGTGGTTAGCACTATCGCCTCACAGCAAGAAGGTCGGTAGTTCGAGTCCCAGCTGGGCCAGTTGCATGTTCTCTCTGTTTTTGCTTGGGTTTCCTCCGGGTGCTCCGGTTTCCCCCACAGTCTAAGCACATGCGGTATAGGTGAATTGAATAAACTAAATGATGCTGGAAGGGCATCCGATGTGTATAACATATGCTGGAAAAGTTGGTGGTTCATTCTGCTGTGGCGACCCCAGATTAATAAAGAGACTAAGCCAACAAGAAAATGAATGAATGAATGAATGAATGAATGAATAATCTTTTCATCGTGTGTTTTTATGTATTATTTTCAATAATTATTATTATTATTTTTTATTATTATTATTAATATAAGGTTTCTCATTATCTTTTGCTTTGTTTGTCTATTATCTATTGTCTATTAATGTTTCAGTTCCAGTTTAGGTGCATATGGGTCAGTAAAAGATGTTTACAATTATTCTATAGCACCTCCATAGCTATATTTGTCATGGCACTTCAACAGCTACCGGTTTGCAGCAATATTCAGAATTTCTTCTCTTGTGTTTTAAAAATTGGAACAAGTGGATGATTAGTAAATGATGAAAGAATATTCGTTTTGAATGGTCCCACAGTGGCAGATTTTGAGGATTCCTTCTAGTGATCTTTGACCCAGATAAGGAAATTCAGATAATCCGCTGAATTCTGGAGCATCTGTAGATCAATGGGAAAGGAGCACAAGACTTGTCCCGGCCTTTGGCCCTTGAAGATAAGCAGAAGAGAATCCATCCATCTCACACGCCTAACGACCTCAGTGCCGCTTTCTGATGTCTGCGTTCATTACTGAGTCTGATGTATTGTGTGTGTTGATATTTACCACGGGTGCCGTTTCCGTGGTACATTAGCACTCTCTAGTGAGGGTTAAAATAACAACGTCTGTGTGGTACCGCGAGAGATGCTGCCCTCTGCTGGTCACCTTTATATAGTACTGGCAGACGTGAGAAATGATCATGTTTTAAATACGAAACAAACCAGTTATAATCCAGAAATTATTCGGTTTTAGATATCATAATAAAAACATAAGCATTCTAATAAATTGTTAAATAAAGTAACAGATTTAAATATAAATGATATAGATTCACAACAGATTGTAATATGAAAAATATATACGTCAGATTAAGAATTACAGAAGCATTTGGTTCTTTGGACCAAGTTCAGCACATCACAGGATTCGAATGGAGCTAAAGTCAGCCCATGCTTGAATGCGATTGGCTGGCTGGGGATTTCTAGGTTAGTGCTGTAGGGTAGATCTGTCTCACTTCTGACGGGAGAGAGAGAGAGGGAGAGAGAGAGAGCGAGAGAGAGAGAGAGAGAAAGAGAGAGAGCATCAAGCCAGTGGAGCTCAAGATAAATAGTTTGCTTCATGAAAGTTCTACAGGTCTTTCCATTTGCATTTTTTAATGTGAATGGCTTCTGATTAATTAACCAATACTGAGCCCAAAAGTCAGGTTCCGGAAATAAAGTCTTTTCGGTTTCATTAGGGTAATTGATTTTGTATTTAAATGCACTATGAACAGCAGCTACGCTGATTATTTAGTTTATTCTCTATTAATAGTGAGAATATACTCATCCCGAGGCCTCTAAAAATTATGCAGTGCCACTGGTGTGATCCAAGATCTGTGAAGAAATCATGCCAAGGTATCCATAATCCTGGACCAGGCCATATACTAAGCAGATGCTATGGCGGTCATAGAGGAGCGGAGAGCATGAAACTATTTCCTGAAAGACTCCAGTGCCAGATGAGTCTCTGCATTGATCCCGTGGGCCAGCCTGAACACCCGTCGGTGACTCACACCTGCAGTTTCTCCATGATGGACATCCAGCGTTCTCCAGCATACAGTGCTTAGACTGCAGCTTTCCACAAGATGTTTGGGAGAAATGGTCGTGCCTAACTGAGCCTGGTTTCTCTTGAGGTTTTTTCCACTTCACTTTCATTAGTTGGTGAAGTTTTGTTCCTTGCCACTGTCGCCACTGTCGCTTGGTTTGGAACTTGTGGAGCTGTGCATCGATGGATTTGCACTTCAGTGTTTGGACTTTAGGCGGTGAAAATTAAACCACACTGAACTAAACTGAACTTTAACTCTGAAAACTGGACTGACACAGTTTCAGTTGCAGCGTTGACACAATCTACTTTGTAAAAACGCTATAGAAATAAAAATGAATTAAATTGAATTCATGTTTAACGATAATTGATAAATCTTTAAAGATAGACCTGTTGTGTGCTCATATTACTTTAATTGATTTTATATGCATTTGCTGAACCCATCTGTTCACATTTATTTAGTTAATAATATAACCCTGATTAATATCAGAATTCAAACTACATTGCTCATGTTGCATAAAAAAATCCAGCTTTAGATTTTAACCCTGTCCACTCTCATAAAGCACTGAATGATGACAATCGGAAAATATATGCAGTCTAAGTAATATATACAACCAACCACTTAAAATTAATAACTTTTCATTCATTGTGTCATTCGCAATGCATCATGGGATTGTAATTCTATCTCACATTCTTTGCCCTTTGTGTTGATTTTCACAAAAACCTATTTGCTTAAAATCCAAGTTTTTAATGTTGTGATTTGCCTCATTGCTGGTTGGTTTGGCTCATAGTTTACACCAATTTAACAAAGACTTAAAAAATAAATTGAAAAAAAAAATGTGGTGGCTCAGTGGTTAGCACTGTCGCCTCACTGCAAGAAGGTCAATAGTTCGACTACTGGCTGGGCCAGTTGGTATTTCTGTGTGGAGTTTTTACGTGTTTGCATGGGTTTCCTCCAGGTGCTCTGGTTTCCCCCAAAGTCCAATAACAAGAATTGAATCAACTAAATTGGCTGTAGTGTACGAGTGTGCGTGTGAATGTGAGCATGTATGGGTGTTTCCAAGTACTGGCTTACTGGCTGGAGTAGTTGGCGGTTCATTCCGCTGTGGCCACCCCTGATAGACAAGGGACTAAGCTGAAGGAAAATGAATGAATGAACGAATGAAAAATACAATATATAAAAAAGAGAAAAATACAATAAAAATCAGAGCACAAAAAAGGTTTTACTATCTTAAAATAGGTTAGATCAGTGGTTCTCAAGCTTTTTTCACCAAGTACCATCTCAGAAAAAATTGTCTCTCCAAGTACCACCATAATAACTGGTTAGTTTAATTAAGCAGCTAAAGCACTGTACATTTCAAAAACAAGGCAGAATAATTCTTCTAGTTAAGAATATTTATCATTGTCAGTCATTAAATAAAAGGTTTAGACTATTAAAATCAATTTACTGATCACATCTGAGTTATCGTATGCGTCAAAGTGTATCACTAGTGGTACGTGTACCACAGTTTGAGAACCACTGCGTTAGATAATAAGATGACTTCAGTGGAAGCTGAGTGTAATGATGGTAGAAACAATGTTTTTGAAACTCTGAATCAATTGTGTCACAAAATGTTTAACTTTCTGGAAGTGTTGCTGAAGTGCTACTGGTCCAAAAAATGCAAAGACTCAAAAGTATTCAATGTATAAATTTCAAAAGTATAAAAATGCATGTTTCACAAACCCTTTTTAAATTTATTTGTTATTGAAACTGCAATTTATTAGATGCAATAAACAAATATTAACTGTCTCTGTAATATGCATTATCATATATAACACTGTAATACATTTAAAGTCTTTGTTTTGTTGGCTTTATTGTTAATCTTTGTTTAGTCTTTGATAGAAATATGTCATTAAAAATCTCTGCATTAATCTGTGTTTGGACAGACACTTCTTTGTTTGATCAGATAGATCAGCCCTAGTTGAAAATTCCATAGAATGTTTTTAAAATAAATCGAGTGAAGTTGTGTAGCGACAGTGTCTGAATATAGCAAGCCTTTAATGGAAAAAAAAAACATTCATTCATTCATTTATTTTTTCACTGCATTGCATGTTTTTAGACTGTGGGGAACTGGAGCACTCGAAAGAAACCCATCATGGAGAGAACATACAAACTCCACACAAAAATGCCAACTGCTCCAGCCAGGACTTGAACCAGTGACCTTCTTGCTGTGAGGCAATAGTGCTAACCACTGAGCCACTGTCACACCCATGGAAAAAATTAATTAATAAAAATTTTTATAATCACAATTCATAAAAACAGTCTGCAGAAACACTTTGATCGACATTCTCCCTTCATACATGTCATCAGAGGGGGAAGCCTCACCTATTCCTGATCTCTCCCTCATTAGCACAAACAACATTGAGTGAGAAGCAGCCATCCCATTAGATTTTTAAATCTGCTGCATAGCTCCACCCTCTTTTGAAAGGAGGCTAGAAGCAAAATCTAATTTGAATTTAAAGCGACAGTCACCAAAATGGCACAATTCTGATCAAAGCTTAAAAGGGGCAGTTTCAAAGAGTTATAAAACATTATTTGTGGTGAAATTTTGAGCTGAAACTTCGCATACACACTCTAGGGACATAAAATTATTTAGTACAACGGTTTGTATCATGTAAAACGAGACATGATAGGTCCTCTTTAAATACTAAAATTACACAGTTTGATACATGCACCAAAATCACTGAACTAAAACCTTATAATAATATATAAATAATATTGTTATTATTTTAATATTATATTATTAATTATAAGCACAAAAACAACCTTTTCCATTCATTATATATCATGGAAATTCAGCTTTTTTTTCAGTGAAAGTCAGGGAATTTGAAATTTGGTTTGAAGTGGGAACGTTGTCTGAAACAATACGGAGGAGTGATTCTCTGTACTCTGGGTTCTGTGGGCCTCCCTGCCGGGCGGCCCTCTCGTTTAAGTTAATCTCTCTCTCTCTGATGGGTCAAGCAGCGGATGGAAAGACACACTGGGGGTTGCACTGCTTATTAGCATAAAAAGAGGGCTTACATGATAATTGTCCCTGCTGTGAAGGCCGTCTAATTTAATGTTTGGGATGGGAGATCCTGGTCCTCCAGTGTGCGATTGAATTCACATGATGCCATAGTTGTAGTTAATGACTGTAGCGGGGCTTGTGCAGATAAACACCATTGCTTACAGCAGGGGGCAGCTGGCATTTATGACAGGGGAGGAGAGAGGGGAGAGAGCTAGTGGGTAGAGATATTTGAAATGGAGATTCTCTGTGTGCGAGTCCCTCTTTCTGCTCCCCTGGCGGTCCCGTTTATCTCACACTAACGAGCTTCTGAGCCAATGAAGTAGACACAGTCCTTCTTCACTTACTGCTAGGCCTTCATCTCTCTGACTAGTGTCAAGATCAGTTTCACAGCAAGAGCACAGGCAGGTTGTTATTTGGCAGTGTTGATTACTACAGTAAAAGAAAAAGTTTTTTTTCAAACTATAGGCTTAAAAATTAACCACAGAACTTCAATTTAATACTGAAAATCATAATAAATTAAGGTCAAAATACGTATAACAGGTGCATCAAGTTGATTCATTTTTTAAAGTTTTCATTTTTTGTGTACACTGTTAACGATTTTAGTAAGTTACGCAGCATTTACATGTAATTTGAATATGTATTTTGCTGTAGGACAGTTATGCGGTGTTATTGCAAATTTGCATTGTGAAAATCACTGTATATTTTAGAGTACAGATACAATACTGTAAATATTAACACTTAATAATAATTATAATTCCTTACATTTATATAGTGCGTTTTTGGATACTCAATGCGCTTTGCACATTCTTTGGGGGGAATCTCCTTGTCCACCTCCAGTGGATGAGGGGACCAAATACATATACAACATGATCAATGGTTCTGTAAAAGTAAATACAGTATTTTTGCTGTATTTGATTTGCAGTAAGTTACTGGCAAACTGCTGCCAGTTTTTTACTGTAGATTCTCCAGGAAATTGGTAACAGTGCAGACTCTTATAGCCTTTTCTATTCCATAGTGATAGGCGTAGGCCTGCTTTCTAGCTATTGTTATTCATATTCATTCAGTCATTTTCTTTTTGGCTTAGTCCATTTATTAATCTGGGGTCGCTACAGCGGAATGAACCACCAACTTATCCAGCATATGTTTTACGCAGCGGATGCCCTTCCAGCCGCAAACCAACACTGGAAAACACCCATACACACTCGTTCACACACATACATACAGACAATTTAGCTTATCCAATTTACCTAACGTTATACCACATGTCTTTGGACTTGTGGGGGAAACCGGAGCACCTGGAGGAAACCCACGCGAACACAGAGAGAACATGCAAACTTCACACAGAAATGCCAACTGACCCAACGGAGGTTCGAACCAGTAACCTTCTTGCTGTGAGGAGATTGTGCTACCCACTGTGCCACTGTGATGCCTAGTTATTCATAACCATTCATATTTCAATTGTAACATCTGCTGTCTTGATGGTGGTAAACTGAAGAGCTTGTGCAAACATCATATGATCAGATGCTTTCTCAACTGCTGATTTCTCACTGCTGTCTTTTTTATTATGGGTTCATTCAGTCATTGAGGGGGAAAAAAGCACATACCATATTTTTGTCATCTAAATGTTTCATTGAGAAGTTTTACTACTTGACTAAATCTAATTGCATAAGCAATACTGTTCTGTTAAATCTGGTCTTTGAGTGAGGGCCAAAAAATGGGATTGTCTTTGTGAGTGTAAAGCCTAGCTGCTCACACCAAGATGCATTTTGATGTATTAAGTAATTTAATATACATGAATGGATGTTAATGCATATTTTTAGACTGAGACTGAGAAATGCTGCCTGTCTGCAATTCTAAATTTCCTACTTATAAAGTTATAGTACAATCGTGTCGTATTCATGTAACTTTGTTGTTGGGAAGAATAAAATGTAGCATTCTGTTAATCGACAACCTTATAAACATGCACATGCTAGATAGCCTGCTGATCATTTTGGAATTTCAGTCAAGTATATGCAAATTTCAGTGCCGATAAAATATAAAAAAGAAACATTTAAATGATAGATCATACATTCATAATAATTCCACGAGAAACTGAACACAGCTTTTGTGAAAAAAAAAAAAAAAACTCTTTCCGTCACGGCCACTGCAAAATGCTCACCATTTTTAGCCCATCAGCTATTTTTTTATTCCTTGTTTTGATTGACAGAATGCATCCAAACACGAAAACCAAATTTCATGCTGAACATTTAGGCATGAACAAGCCATCATTGACTCATTTACTCTAATATTTCCATATAAAATCTATTTTTTTTCTGCTTGTTCAAATCACTTTTTTAAAATGAGCTGAAACGACACAATTCTGGAGAGTTTTTGGGGAAATAACTTTATTATTTCATATTCAATCCTTAATTGTTGATAGATTGATTCGTGTTTGGCCAACATAAATGAATTGCGTGGAACCTAGCATTTTTTACACATTACAATTCCTTCATGTTGTTCCATCACAAATTAAGTTGACATAATTGTGTTTGCAAATTTAAGTGGATTAAATATAAAACAATTAAGTTGTATAAAACAATTAAACAGCCAAGAATTGTGTTGATTCAGTTCATTAAAGTAGTCTGAATAACCAGCAAAAATACATTTTTGTGTGTACTTAGTTTCTACATTATTCAATGTTGTTTTTAAAGAAAAGTGCATGCAAAATTCCAAACAATGCACACATTTAATGGAAAAGACTATAGAAATGTGGACACTTCATGCATAGTTTACGCTTCATGCACAATTCATATACTGTACATAGTGCAGAAGTGCACAGTATTTATAGTGCATCATTTAGAACGCAGCTGATCCAGTTGAGAACAAGTCTTTAGATAAACTCCATGCTGAAATTAATATCACATACTAGAATACTCGAATCATTTTACCAAGTCCTTCTACTGCAGTAAAAGTCATGTGATTCAAGTATCAGCTGTTCAATCAATACCTCATTCATTCAGCCAATGCATTTAGTACACTAGCTAATTTAACCATGGGGTTTGTGATAAAAGTGTAGTTAATAATAATAATAATAATAATAATAATAATAATAATAAAGAATTAAAAGGTTTAATAAAAATGTTCAATTGGATACATATTGTTCATAATTACCAGCTGAATATGAGGTTTCTATGAGTTACAAAAGAATGAGTCTTGAAAAAATTAATGGTCTATTTTATATTGTGCAGGTGTTATTGGTTTTGTTTTGTGTTTTTTTTGGCACTTTTGTGGAAACAGATTTTTTTAAGTTTATTGAACAAAAACTTGAAACATGTCTTTTAAAATGCTAAGACTTGAATGTATTAAAATTATTGCTGAGACGATTAATGAACATACATCAATTAATAATATAGGAAAAAGGGTAATATATTAACACTTTGAAGGGTAGCACACACTTCAGTTTGATGTAAGAATAAACTCTTACTGTTTAAAAATGAACTCTGAGTAATGTACAAACTGAATATATTAACACTTTGAAGGCTAAAACACACTCTAGTTTAATGCAAGAATAAACTCTTACTGTGTTAAAATGAACTCTGTGAGTAATGTACAAATTTCACACTTTAGAAAGTGTTATTTTAACTCCAAAATGGAGGGAGTCATATGTACACCCAGGGAGTTTTAGGTTAAACTCAGATTGAGTTAAATGTACACTGATTTTTTTTTGCTGTGCTGAAATGTATTCTAGAATTGGTAGAACATTTCTTCATTTTCTTTCTTTTTTAAAATTAGTGCATTCATTTCATTTAGTTATAGGCCCGCACAAAATTTGCACCCACAAAATTCTCCATTATTGAATCAATCTATTTACTTATTTAAATATTCTCTCACAGCAAGAATAGGATAGGATAAACTTTATTTGTCCCCTAGAGAAAAAATGCTACAACGTTGCTCTAAGCAGACAATAAAATAAATAAAACAAACAAAACAATTAAGAACATACTTTGTTTACAAAATAAGACCATATATAAAATATATAAATATACAAAAAACATAGTGGCGACACGGTGGCGTAGTGAGTAGCACGTTCACCTCACAGCAAGAAGGTCGCTGGTTCGAGCCTCGGCTGGGTCAGTTGGCATTTCTGTGTGGAGTTTTCATGTTCTCCCCGTGTTCGCGTGGGTTTCCTCCGGGTGCTCCGGTTACCAAAGACATGCGGTACAGGTGAATTGAGGAAGCTAAATTGTCCGTAGTGAATGGGAGTGTATGGATTTTTCCCAGAGATGGGTTGCGGCTGGAAGGGCATCCACTGCGTAAAACAAATACTGGATAAGTTGGCGGTTTATTCCGCTCTTGCGACCCCGGATTAATAAAGGGACTAAGCCGAAAAGAAAATGACTGAATGAATGATAAAACATAGTTCAGCAGTTTTATCAAGGTAGGAACAAACAACGGTCGCTGGTTGAGTCCCAGCTGGGTCAGTTGGCATTTCTGTGTGGAGTTTGCATGTTCTCCCCGTGTTTGCGTGGGTTTCCCCTACAATCCAAAGACATGCGGCATAGGTAAATTGAATAAATTAAATTGGCAGTAATGTGTGTGAATGCTTTCCATTACTGGGTTGCAGCTGGATTGGTTTCATAAAGCATTTGCTGGAAAGTTGGAGGTTCATTCCGCTGTGGCGACCCCTCAAGACTAAAGGGACTAAGCCGAAGGAATATGAACAAATTACGTTTTTTAGTTATACTCAAAATCATAAATCTGCAGTTTTTCACTTATTCATTTATTGATTGATTGATTTACATTTATTTTACAAAATAAAAAATAGCAAAAAATCATTGAAAATAGCAAATAATAGTTGTAGGGTTTGCAAAAAAATAAGCCCAATATGTAGACTCTCTAGACCAGTGATGCCCTTTTATTTTATTGCTAAAAGCTAACTGAAATGAATTTTTTCAATTACATATTGTAAATTAATCAGATTTAGTTTAAATGTACATACGGTCACCTGATACATAGAGGACAATGCAGAGATTTTGGTAAGCAAATCAAGGCAAAGGCAGATTCTGCTTGACTAGTGTATTTAGCATTGAACTCCACTGTTCACTGTTATGTTTTTTTTACAATAAGTTATTGTTTTAAAGGTTCAACTGCATTAGTTAATACAATTTAAAGTAATGTTTTTTATTTAGTTATTTTTAAATATTACGAAATAAATTAGAAAATTAACAGTGGCAACTTTAATGTAATAGAGCTTGGTATTGACCATTTCAATGTGGTAATGCTATTGGCTCTTGAACATGTCCTGCTTGTTCTAATATTATATCATAGCTTTAACAAGAGGCAATTCAATCATATTTTCATGTTGAAACAGCTATCAGAACATTATTTATCAATATGCGTCTCTTTTTGGATTCTCGGAAGCTATGGAAATTAAAAATGTTAAACAGGAAATACATTAGGATCATTGTTTACTGTTTACATTCCTCAAAATGGTCTATATTTACCTTCGGCCCACAAAGCATAATGATATTTATAATGATATTCATAATGATATAAATGATATTCGTTTTTGGCCTTTTATATGAAAAGGTTTGGCCACCCCTGCTCTAGACAGATAACTTACAGTAATTTGTACCAATAGATTATGTCCAGCAGGTGGAAGCAAACTTTACCTTTTTCACTATGCTTAAAGCATCCGTGGAGATGACGTAGCTGTAAACCTGAATCGCCTAACTGTAGTGTTTAAATACATTCAAACCACATTAAAAAAGGATCAAGTGCATTTTCAAGCATTTTTCACAATACATATGTGAAGACCCAGCCCATATAGAACAAAAATAACCAGGCTTATTTGTACTGAATCAGCTTCCAGAAGTCAACAACAGATCCTGATGGCATCAAGGACAGAAGATCAGGCCTGTGACATTTAGATCAGACGGACTGACACGACCAGGCCTCTCAAATCTCTCTCTCTCTCTCTCCCGGCTTTTTTTTCTATAGAGACAGATCGTCTGGCAGACAGCGAAGAGCCCGAGGCCTGATGGAAATGGGGAGATAATGTGTTTAGCATCAGATCTCCTGTAGAGGAAGCACTGCATCAGAGCGATTGGATTAGGCCTTTCCCAAACAATCCCCATTGATCAGGCTCATTATCTTTACTCAGATTTATGTTAACCAACAGGAAGCCATTAAGTTGGGACAGCACAATACGTCAGAGAGGACTCAGCACTGCATCATATCCCATTTCTAATGACGATGAATAGTAAGAGAGTTAATGAAAGACGCTGAGAGGGGACGACAATTGTGTTGACCTAATGTATGCGCGTGTTTATTGATCAGAAGGTCATGCTGTATTTAAAGAGCTAGAATGATAATTTACTGGTTGTTGTCCGACGTGATTCATAACATGAAAGTCAGAGGCTGTAGCAGCACTTTGAGAGTCAATAAACATACAGGCAAAACAAAATTAATACCCACCATAACCTCTGAGGAGATAATGAGGGGTATTTTTGCTTATGAAGGTTTTTGCTTGTTTGCTTATTAAAAAAAAAAAAAAGGTAAAAATAGTGGTATTGTGGAATGTTTATTACAATTAAAACGACTAGTAAAATTCCGTTTTAATATGTTTTAAACTATTTTATTATTGTGATGAAGAAATTTATTTTCAGCAGCCATTACTTGAGTCACATGATCATACTGAATTCTGTCCAGTATGATGATTTGGTGCTCAAGAAATGTTTATTATTATCCATGTGGAAAGCATTTAACTGTTTATTAGTTTTGTTAAATTGTTAATAGATAACCATTCAAAAAGAAAAAAGGTCACACTTTACAATAATGTCCATTAGTTAATGTTAGTTAATGCATTTACTAACATGAGCAAACACTGAACAATACATTTACCACAGTATTTGTTCATGTCAGTTAATGTTAGTTAGTGAAAATACAGTTGTTCATTGTTACTTCATGTTAATGCTCGGTGCATTAACTAATGTTAACAAGCATGGACTTGGATGTTAATAATGCATTAGTAAATGTTCAATTATGATTAACATAACTGTGGTTATTTATGGTAGATGGGGAATCTAGTGATTAGATGATGTGTGGCTGGCCGTGATAAATCATAAGCACGTGATCCTCTCGAAATTAGTTTGTAAACAAACTTCACCTAAAATCCACATTTTCTTCAGCAGAACATTTAAACATTTTTTTTTGCTCTTAAAATGGAGCTGTAATACTTGGTGATTCATACAATAAAAACAAGCCAAAGCCAAATCATTTGGCACTCTAAAAATAAATAAATAACAGGAAAAACAAAATCAATACCGGTGGTATTAATGATACCTTGAGATCTTATAAAGCAAAATAATTAGTCTGTACAAAAAACTAACATAATTGGCAACATTTTTTGCATTTAATCCAAAACCTTTTCAGACAGCCCTGAGCGGATACTTTGGTAGTGAATAACATGCATTATACTACTGTTTCAGCAAAAATCATCTCTAATGTTCTACAGGAGAAAAAAAAATCTCCATCTTGGATTGTCCTGAGGGTAAATAAATAAACAGCATTTTTGGCCGAACTATCCTTTTAACTCATTGAAATGCTTCTTGAGCCGTCCAGACATTCTGATCTTGAGCTGATTTGATCGTGACATGACATTTGTGAGAAAAAGTGCCTGTGAGCTGAATATCTGAGTGATTTGTTTAACGTGACATCTCTTAGTATTACATTACATCTCATTTTCACATCCTGATGAAGTCACTGACTGCGCATCAAGCTAGTGTTTCTGGCGAGATGTGAGACGTCTTCGGATACCACACCAGGAAGTGGCTTCGCTGAAAATAAGAACACACCAGTTTCGAGAGAAACGTCCCCTCAAGTGACACCTCGAGCGGTTTGGGTTAACATTGAACATATAAACACAAAAACAGGACGCATCCTACTGCTGAATAAATGCTTTTGGCATTTGGCTAACTGATATCTTTCCTTTCCTCTCACATCAGAGATATGGACTTGCAAGTCAGCATAATTTGATTTGGGCTGAG
Source organism: Danio albolineatus (assembly GCA_903798035.1). NCBI lineage: Eukaryota > Metazoa > Chordata > Actinopteri > Cypriniformes > Danionidae > Danio > Danio albolineatus. Next base: position 1,656,148 of record CAIGQQ010004897.1, read on the forward strand.
AGCCATTTCCCGTGGAAGTGGACACTGTAAGAGAGAGAGTCTGCAAGCCTTACTTGACAGAATTGAGTCTGACATTGTCATAGAGCCTCTTCTATCACATGTAAAATGCCTCTCAGGTGTTTCGCCACCCATGCACAAATGTACAAAGTTTTTATCAGCTAAAACATGACCAGAATGGACAGAATTGGACAGTATAATACAGCTATGGAAAAAAAAAACAGGAGGCCACTTGACAATTTTCAGGTTTTTCGAATTTACTCTGATTTATTAGGTACTGTATGGATTCTAATAAAAATGTTAATATTTGGGTAACACTTATTTAATAGTGGTTTATTGATAATGGTTCCTATTAGATAGGAATAACCTTGTTAAACATTCATTAATCATAGTTCTACCTTTACTAATGTGACATCCAAACCCATGCTTGTTCACATTGGTTAATGCAGGGGTTTCCAATCTTTTCAGCCCCCAACCTCCAAAATAACAATACCAGTGACTCGTGATACCCAATATAATCTACGGTGGTTTTATACAAATCTTGCAAAGGCAAACAGCTCCCACAAATCCATAGGCCCAAGTCTATTCTTCATTTAATTTTGGAGAAGACCATTCGGAGATCATCCTCCATGTTCAGCCATTGCCTGTATTTAATTTCAATGTACGTGTGTGTCATAAAGGTGCCATGAAATCAATATACTGCATCTGACGGTATTGCTGTGTCTTATTTCATTCGTACTTTAACTTTAATGGCGTTCACTAATATATAATTAAATATAATAAATGTATTACTAATTGTTTGTTCATGTGAGTAAATATAGTTTATATATATAAGGTGTTACCAATATTAGATTTATTTTCTTGTGTTTTACAATGTTTCTTCTAAAATACAAATAGAAAATTTGTCATAGAATTTCTTCTTCAGAGAAGAAATGGGAAGAATTACAAATGTTTTAATAATTTGTTAGTAATTCCAGCAAATAGTGAGTTAAAAGCTCTTAAAATATTGACATAGTGTTGTCAAAAATGGCAACATAGGCTCATTCTGAAAACGTAGCATTTACATTTCTGGAGATCGCAAATTATGTAGCCAGAGGCATGTATGATTGCATTTCTTTCTTTCAAACAAATGCTAAGGTGTGGTATGACGTCGTTCCTTTACTAGCTTACCAGCTGATCTCTTACCTCCATATGGACAGCTTTTCTGTAATATCTCAGCACTTTATCACATCCTCCAAGCCACCAGGGGGCGCAGTAATACTCCTCAACATTAGATGGCAGTAGTGACTTTTGTTCCTTTAAACTCCCCTACAATCAGCCTAATCACCACCACCTGTTCTCTGCTCTATATAAGACTGCTTTGTATCCTGCTCAGTGTTCAGTCCTGAATCTACCTCTAGCTGCCTCGTCCAGTGTTCCAAGTTAAGTTATTCTCCTGATATTTGCTTGTTAAATTCTTATTTGAT
>CAIGQQ010004897.1:1657620-1690157 GCA_903798035.1 Danio albolineatus
GCAGTAAGAACTACTGCTAACAACACTGCAGACCCGAGTTCAATCCCTGCTCTGACCGTTACATTTTCTACTCTTACAAGTTTGTCCAGTGGCTCGTTGCATACATTTGCAGATGCAGAGACGAGGTGACTGCTACGATGGGTTTGAATCTGGTGAAGAACGGTTGCAGAAAGTGGGTAAGACAAAAACAAAAACCAAAAAATAAAATAAAAATTAAATAACAGGGTAAGAACATGGTAAAATCTGAAAATGTGGTAAAAATCAGACTGCCATAAGGGCTTTTCTTTTTCTGCCTAGCTTTTGAAAACACTGCGGTTGGGTTTAGGGAAGCGGGTGGACCATACCTGTCAACATAGGGATGTGAAAATAAGGGATATGCCCACCATAATAAGGGACACAACTCACAACCCATCTTTACATGTTGTTATTATTATTAATTATGTGTATATGTCTGTATTTAAACACGCAGCCAAAACCCAGATTTTATTTATCACTATGGAGCTCATAAGCTGACAGTCACTCACCACTACATGATTACAGGAGGAGCGATGGCACCTGTAATGAAAAGGAAAGGGAATCCTGCCGTTTTTGTATTTATTTCAAAGTGTTTCATACCTAAATTAAAACGAAAGCACAGAACAGACTCACATTTAAGATCAAGGGGCGGCCTCTGGTGGTTCGGCGGTATGGGTTGCGTATAGGGAGGATCGGCTCTTTAATGTTTATTGCCACCCTTCAGAGAAAGACTAAAAATACGGGAGAAATACGGGAAAACACCTTTACGGGATGATAGCGGGATAGAACTGTAAAATACGGGTGAATCCCAGGAAAAACGAGAGGGTTGACAGGTATGAGGTGGACACTGGTCAATCTGTGTTTTTTAAAACACCATTGGTTAAGTTTAGGGAAGGAGGAAGATGGGTTATTGGTCGGTTTGTCAGTCAGTCAGTTAGCCGACAGCAGCCACTAGTGGATTTACGTGAAAAAAGCAGGTGCGAATGGCACCCGCAACAGAAATTTGAGATCTGAAAAATCATACACTCGACCTCTGGTGGATTTGCCAAAACAAAAACTGCTAATAAATTGACCTCCTGGGATGTATTTGGCACTCCCCTGAAATGTACATGGGGCTACGTTTTCAGAATGAGCCTATAAACATCTGAAAACAGTCAAAAATCTAATGTAAAATTTGAGAAAATATCATCCGTAGTTTCCAGAATAAAACAAAAAATGGCATTTTACTCAAACACATAACTATTGTAAATCTAAAGGTAATACTAAGTCTTCAATGTTGTAAAAAGCAAAGAACAGACTAAAAGTAGCGTAATAATGGCATTTTTGTTGTGGTCTCAGCTTTTTTTTTGTTCCCACTGTTCTTTATTTAAACAGACAATGCTCTCGTATGACTGACAGTGAAAGAAAGGAAATCTGTGATTGTAGAAGGGCGTGAAAACTCCAAGTCTGGAGGGGTCGATGGGTCTGTAAAGCTTTGGGTGTAATGAGGGTCTGCGTATGTTTGAGTCACTCCTTACTCACAACGCTTGACTTTGATAGCTGAGGCGTTGTGTGTGCTGCACAGGAAATGCACAGGAAAAGAGGATCCTTTGTTGTGCTTCATCAGTAGGGCAGGCTGAGTCACGTCGAAGCGTTAAGAAGTCCCCTGGGACACGCACACAGACACACACTCAGACTTTTTTTTGTGTGTCCGGAGATGTCAGGTTGTAATCTGTAAGGGAATTCTGCTCCCAGCTGCGCAGACAATGCAGATTGATTGGCAGATGAGGAGAAAAAAAGTGATATTCTTACTCTCAAAGTGATTCTATTACAGTCTTTTATCCTGAAGATGACACCTCATGATTTTAAAACAACGACAAGTACTTTTTTGTTTTTCAGTTTTGTAGTTCTGAAGGTCCAACCCGATAGAAAGGTGTACGTAATAAAATTTCTGGTGTGTGTATATACATACAGTCAAGCCCGAAGTTATTCATACCACAGAGTTATCAGAGGTATGAATAATTTCAGGCGTGACTTTATATGAAGAGTTGCCATCAGAAATCTTCTTCTAAAATTAGCATTTTTTTCTATGGAAAAGAAAAGGTTATTTGGTCACACTTTATTTTGATGGTTCGTTTGTTGAATTAGTTACATTGCAACTAATTTTCATTAGATTATAAGTAGACTGTTAGGTTGGGGTCAGGGTTAGGGGTTAGTGTAAGTTGACATGTACTTGCAAAGTTTCTTATAGTCAGTTAAATGTCTGTTGAATGTCAGTATCTACAGATATTAAATAGACAGTCTACTAATACTCAAACGGACCATCAAAATAAAGTGTTACCGGTTATTTTCATCTCTTTTAACATGAAATAACCGAACATAAACACACAAGGCTGAGAAAAATGCTCATTATAGAAGAAATTTCCAGATGGCACTTGCATCTGAACTCTTCACTTGGCTATATATTCAAATTTTAATGAAAATATAGACATAATTGAAAAATGTGGTAGTTAACAAACGTTTAAATATCAGTGAGTGTGTGTGCTATTCAACCCCAGTAACCCATGAAATTTTGAGCCTGTTTCATGACCCATTTTAACCATAAAGAAAATCCATAAGAAAATTTTGCTTGCAATTCCAACCTAATGGCTTGAACTTTCATTGTTAGTGTTGTTGATAGAAGCTGTTGTTCTGTAAGATTAATAGTATTTAAGTGTGGTAATGATATGACCAACTCAGTCCCAGCAAGCTACTCAAATTTTTATTTATTTATTTTTTTTGCTTGTTGTGTGTGTGTGTGTGTGTGTGTGTGTGTGTGTGTGTGTGTGTGTGTGTGTTGATGCATCACTTAAATTGTCTCAAAATGTAAAACATGTAGGCTTCTTTTACAAATGAAAAGCATTGTTGGGACTTACGAACCAAGGCAAGGCAAGGCAAGGCAAGTTTATTTATATAGCACATTCCATACACAGTGGCAATTCAAAGTGCTTTACATAAACAGGAATAAAATTGAAGTATAAGAAGATAAAAACAAATAATAACACAAATAAAAACAGATTAAAATGAGTTAAGACAAGTTATAAAAGAATGAAAAGGAAAGAAAGACACAATCGTGCGATCTGTCGAACCAGTTAGTTATAGAAGCTGTCGAACCAGTTAGTTATAGAAGCTAAGTAATAGAAACTAGCGACCAAGTCAAGAAGTAAATAAACACATGCTTACATTTATATCCTTAACAAAATTTACTGGAGGATGGAAGAAACCTTGATCCAAACTGAGCTTTTGTTGGGTGTTGAAATACAGACATTTAAATTATGTGATTAAAAGACTCTAAATCTTTTACAACAACTTACAGCATAAACAAATCAGAGGCTAAGTAATGAACACAGCAACAACAACAGACAAATGTGTAAGGTAAATGCTGTTAACATTAGCCTTCTGTTCTTTCTGAATGTCTTGTAATAGTTTAAAATACTGGGCCAGTGTTCTGAATAGCTTGTATTCGCTCCCTAATCAATACACTTACATCAGTGTACACTGACAGGTCATGTTGTGCTGCATTAGACTCTACCCTAGAGTAGGAGCTTATTTAGATCCCTCAAAGGAGCTCATGTAACAACTATAACCGATATTCGATAACTGTAGCACGAAGACTACAGAAAGTATTCGGTCAATAGGTTTAGAAACTATGAAAACAAAGCACACCTTTCCTTCATACTGTAACTGTAGCGGATTCAAACCCACATCCTTCAGTTAACAGCCCAGCTCAACCATTGGCCTTTGTGTATCAGCAGACTGTGGTGTGTCTCTCACCTCAATAAAGAGATGCAAGATATGGCATTTGCACACCCAGCTTAGCCCTTTGAAAGACCACAGAGGACCAGCCCTGCCCAGCTGGGGAGAGTTAGTGCGTCCTGGGACGTTCAGAGCCACAGTGACACATGGGCTGTTTGAGGATGAAAGAGGCCCCGACTGAAGCTAAAAAACACTGCACATATGGTCTAACAAGCCTGTCTGTTTCCTATCAAGAGATATTTAAGCAGTGATGGACATATGCATTGTTTAAAGTTTAAAGGTGCAGTCACATTTACTAATTCCCCAGTAAATGAGTTTCAAGTGAGGATGAAGTTTTCCGCACATGGACTTTGTTCATTTTTATGTAGGTCACCTCTGTTGACCAATAGAAAGCTGCTTGGTTTAAAATGTGAATTACATGCGAGCACTGATACATTCGTCTCTATACTAAAGATTAAAGACTTTTTATTGTCCTTGCAATTTTTCCAGCACTTTTACTGGGTTACTACTGTACATGTTTCCACAAAAGATCTCTCCTCCAATTCTTCTTTCCTAAACCTCAAGGATTCTCTCAACTGGATTTTTAAACATAGTTTACAACCCAGGCTCATTCTGAAAACGTACTGCTATACACATTTCTGGAGAGCACCAAATACTTTTTTTTTTTTTTTTTTTTTGCAGTTTTGGTTTTGGTGAATCCACCAGAGGCTGCTGCGTACGCTTTTGTATATGCTTTTGGCCAATATCAGCGGTTAGAGTATGGATGGTTCTACACTTAAAATTTTGCCGGAGTAAAATAGTAATAAAAATAGTATTCCATTCCGGAATTTTTGGCATACTCTTTTCAACATACTACTATTTGGGACATACTAATTCAGTTTTCACATACTATTTAGGACAGATAGTATGCGGATTGGGACACAGCCACAATGTTTTTAAAAGCACCGATTGACACGGCCACCCACTTCCATAAACCCAACCGCAGTGTTTTTAAAAGCAATCCAGAAAAAGAAAACCCCTTGCCTGATTTTATGCCACGTTTTCACATTTTACCACATTTTCACCTTGTTATTTACTTGTTCATTTTATTTTCTGGCTTTTTTTTTAAATTTTACCTTCTTTCTGGAACTGTTCTTAGCCGGACTCAAACCTTGTTGTCATGGTTAACTCCTCTCTGCATATCAAACGAAACAGCGGGAAAGCTGTCCACACGGAGGTAAGTGGTCAGCTGGTAAAGCATGAAAAGGAACAGCGTCATACCGCCCTGTAGCGTTAAATTTAAAGATGAAATGTAGCCATACGTACTTCTTGATACATAATTCACGATCTCCAGAAATGTATATAGGACTACGTTTTCAGAATGAGCCTATGTTGCATATTTTCTATTTTATTTTTATTAGTGCATCAGGCAGTATTGATCAAATAAATATACAATAGGACATCTTTGTTTTACACTTTAAAAATGCTGGGTCATCATAATGCAATGTTAAGTCAAATATAGAAAACCCCAACCTTTGGGTTAAAATACATACTTGACAATGAATAATATAATAATAATAATAATAATAATAATAATAATAATAATAATAATAATAATAATAATGATAATAATAATAATACGTTTTGTTTGTCCATATTAGACCAAATGTATTAGTTATGACAACCCATTTTTTTTTAGAGTCTATAAATAGCATCAGTCCAGTTTTAAGCATGAAAGTATCAGCAAAAAAGCAAGCATAATAACTATAAACATGAATGTTGGGGATGCAATAATATAGATTGTCTATAGGTGTCACTGTTGTAAAAGTGTAAAAATACTTGAAATTACACATTCACACAAATGAGCATCTGATGGCACATTGTAATCGCACTACATAAGTGTGCTAAGTGTACTTTTCACAGTTTTCCTCATGTTCTGTCTTCAAGACGTCATGCAGTGCTCCATTGGTATGGCCCTCATTTCTAGCAGCTAGAAGTGTGAGAAAAGAAGAAGAAAGAGACAGAAATGAAAGGCAGAAGGGGCCAGAGCGAAACTGTCCTTTGTGATCAGATATCAGAGGGCTCTGTTATTAGCCTTCTTCTCTTCAGGCCCGCAGGCTGCTTTCATCTCCACTGAGTGTCAGTAGTAAAAGCTGGAGGTCATCTGGAGCGCTATACCTGCGCTAGTGCGTGTGCTTCTGTGCTTTCAGCTTTACCGAGGTCAGCTCACAGCCATGTCAACACTGCCATTTAACAAAAGACTACTGACAGGAGATCAGACACTCACCCCAGAAAAGATCATTTACATGGTCCGGCATGACATTTACACTGATGAAAAACACAGGGTGTTCAGAGTCACATTTGATTAACATGATACCCAGATGGTCTTTTAAGACTCCTGCTTAGTGAACTGAGACGCTTTGTGGTAATAAATCTGAATGGGATGTTCTCACAGGTACCCTGAGCAAACATTATCTTTTACCACTGAAAAGCCCAAATCATTTTTGGGATTTTTAAAGGGTTCCCTAGGATATGCTTATACATGAGATAGACTGAATCTGGAATTGGATTCTTCCCACAAAAAATGAAAACCCCAATATGTGACAAAAGGTAGCATATAATTGACCTCTTCTGGAGAGTGGACACTTTTCTATCCACGAGGTCATGGAAGTGGAAGGAAGTGAGGAAAAAGAAGGACAGAGAATGATTGGACCCATACTTGGAGGGGCCCATGTGGAGGTCAGAGGGGACTTGGAATGCAATTACAGATGACAATCCCTCCCTACACTGTTAGACTTTGCTGCAATTTTACAGTTATTTACTGCAAAAATTGCCAGTAAAATACCACATGTATTCTTTACAGTTTACAACTGTAATATGTACTGCATTGTGGTTGACTTTAAAACTTTTACAGTAAATCACTGCATATTAGGGATTTGCTGTATTCTACTGTAATCAAAGTAGTCAAGTACTGCTACTGTAGTTGAAAACAAAAATGAGACAGTGAAAAATGCACACTGTAAAATTAAAATGCTGTAAAAATCATTTTACAGTAAAAAGAAGTTACTGTAAGGCTATTTTACTGTAAAATGAAAATGCGGTAGGGCCCTGCTACTGTAAAACACATTTACAGGTGAGTTAAAATTGGGCACTTGCGGTAACTTGCTGGCAGAGTAACCAGCTAACCATTGCCACCGGATGAAATGGGCCCAAAGTAGATATTAGCAGAGGGTTCAGAATAGATACGTCATTGTAGGAAAGGACTTCATGGCAGTGAAGTGAAGTGATACTGGTAGGTCATGTTATAATGACAAGATGACTAGCGTAGTATGTGTAAGTGACCACTAAATGGTTATACCACTTTAAATTTGTTCGTCACGTGTTTTCCGTAGTCCGGGAAACAAATAGGTTAGTCAGACTAGCAGAGAGAAAAGTGGATTGATGGCTGTTTCTGTGCAGTTAATGGAGATAAGTAACGATTTATGAAGAAAGGAGGCTTAATCCTGCTCAATTTATATCTTATAACCCTTTGGTGAAGCGGAGCGAGGTATGTGAAGTTGATTATTTAAGCCATATGTGTTCGTTTGTATGTATATGTTAATCGTGAGCTCTGCCTTTTATTAGGTGTTTCAAACTGCCTTTATATACTTCATTGTTTAGTTTTCATGTATCTCTCTGTACATTGTATCTTTAATTGTCTTATTTTTCTGTATACGAGTTGTATTGATTGATTTTTGTTGTTTCTTTGTGTAGTTTCACGGTGCTGCGCAACGAAAGTTTAATGGCTCACGTCTTGAGCAAAAATAAAGAAAGAAGCACCCGTCAGAAACTCTCTGTCTCGTTCATGGATGCCAAAGGGCAGTTACAGTATGGATATGGACCAGTTACTTTAATACAGTTGCATCCCTAATTCTGGTGAGCCACAGTCCTGCAGAATTTTACTCCAACCCTAAAAACACGCCTGAAGAAGGTAGCCAAGGTCTAAAGAAGGGGTGTTAAACTCCTGTTTCTGTAGGGTCACAGCGATGCATAGCTTAGTTGCAAACCTGCTTCAACACACTTACCTGTAGGACTCAATTAGTTTGATCAGGTATGTTTAATTAGGGTTGGAGCTTAACTGTGCAGAGCTTCGGCTCTCCAGAAACTGAGTTTGACACCTGTGGTCTAGAGGATTCTATCACAAAATATTCTATTAAAGGATTCTATCAAAAGGAGTATTTTTTTCATCAAATCTATGATAAAAAAACCTTCAGCTACTTTATGTCATTTATATGTGACAAAAGGTAGCATATAATTGACCTCTTCTAGAGAGTGGACACTTTTCTATCCACGAGGTCATGGAAGTGGAAGGAAGTGAGAGAAAAGAAGGACAGAGAATGATTGGACCCATACTTGGAGGGGCCCATGTGGAGGTCAGAGGGGACTTGGAATGCAATTACAGATGACAATCCCTCCCTACACTGTTAGAATTTGCTGCAATTTTACAGTTATTTACTGCAAAAACAGCCAGTAAAATACCACATGTATTCTTTACAGTTTACAACTGTAATATGCACTGCATTGTGGTTGACTTTAAAACTTTTACAGTAAATTACTGCATATTAGGGATTTGCGGTATTCTATCAAAGTAGTCAAGTACTGCTACTGTAGTTGAAAACAAAAATGAGACAGATAAGACAGAAGTAATTAAATTCAACATTTAACACTAAAAATAAAGGTTTTGCACTGCTAGTAAAAATGTAAATAATACAGTAAAAGCACTGTAAAAATTGTCAAAAAATTGTCGCTGTAAAATTTATATGGTTTAAAAAGCATTTTACCATAAAAAGTAAGGCTAAAAAGTTGCGGTAAGGCTATTTTACTGTAAAATGAAAATGCGGTCGGGCCTGCTACTGTAAAACACATTTACATTTGAGTTGTAATGGGGCACTTGCGGTAACTTGCTGGCAGAGTACCCACCCATCTGCTGCCACTAGATGGAATGGACCTAAAGTAGATATCTGCAGAGGGTTCAGAATATTTGTAGATACATCACTGTAGGAAAGGACTTCATGCAGTGAAGTGAAGTGATACTGGTAGGTCATGTAATAATGACAAGATGACCAGTGTAGTATGGACATGGAGCAGTTACTTTAATACAGGTGCATCCCAAATTCTGATGAGCCACAGTCCTGCAGAATTTTACTCCAACCCTGAAAACACACCTGAAGAAGGTAGTCAAGGTCTAAAGGGGTAAAGGGGTGTCAAACTCAGTTTCAGGAGGGCCACAGCGATGCATAGCTTAGTTGCAACCCTGCTTCAACACACTTACCTGTAGGACTCAATTAGTTTGATCAGGTATGTTTAATTAGGGTTGGAGCTAAACTGTGCAGAGTTTCGGCTCTCCAGAAACTGAGTTTGACACCTGTGGACTAAAGGATTCTATCATAAAATATTCTATCAAAGGATTCTATCAAAAAGAGTTTTTTTATCAAATCTTTGATAAAAAAAAAAAAAAAACCTTCAGCTACTTTATGTCATTTATATGTGACAAAAGGTAGCATATGATTGACCTCTTCTGGAGAGTGGACACTTTTCCATCCACAAGGTCGTGGAAGTGGAAGGAAGTGAGGGAAAAGAAGGACAGAGAATGATTGGACCCATACTTGGAGGGGCCCATGTGGAGGTCAGAGGGGACTTGGAATGCAATTACAGATGACAATCCCTCCCTACACTGTTAGACTTTGCTGCAATTTTACAGTTATTTACTGCAAAAATGGCCAGTAAAATACCACATGTATACTTTACAGTTTACAGCTGTAATATGCACTGCATTGTGGTTCACTTTAAAACTTTTACAGTAAATCACTGCATATTAGGGATTTGCGGTATTCTATTAAAGTAGTCAAGTACTGCTACTGTAGTTGAAAACAAAAATGAGACAGTTAAGACAGAAGTCATTAAATTCAATATTTAACACTAAAAATAAAGGTTTTGCACTGCTAGTAAAAATGTAAATAACACAGTAAAAGCACTGTAACAATTGTCAAAAGATTGTCGCTGTAAAATTTATATGGTTTAAAAAGCATTTTACCATAAAAAGTAAGGCTAAAAAGTTGCGGTAAGGCTATTTTACTGTAAAATGAAAATGCGGTCGGGCCTGCTACTGTAAAACACATTTACATTTGAGTTGTAATGGGGCACTTGCGGTAACTTGCTGGCAGAGTACCCACCCATCTGCTGCCACTGGATGGAATGGACCTAAAGTAGATATCTGCAGAGGGTTCAGAATATTTGTAGATACATCACTGTAGGAAAGGACTTCATGCAGTGAAGTGAAGTGATGTAGGTCATGCAATAATGACAAGATGACCAGTGTAGTATGGACATGGAGCAGTTACTTTAATACAGGTGCATCCCAAATTCTGGTGAGCCACAGTCCTGCAGAATTTTACTCCAACCCTGAAAACACACCTGAAGAAGGTAGCCAGGGTCTTAAGAAGGGGTGTCAAACTCCCGTTTCTGGAGGGCCACGGCGATGCATAGTTTAGTTGCAACCCTGCTTCAACACACTTACCTGTAGGACTCAATTAGTTTGATCAGGTACAGTATGTTTAATTAGGGTTGGAGCTAAACTGTGCAGAGCTTTGACACTTGTGGTCTAAAGGATTCTATCAAAACATATTCTGTCAAAGGAATTTTATCAAAAAGAGTTCTTTTCATCAAATCTTTGATAAAAAGATCTTTGATTTAAAAAAAACCTTCAGCTATTTTGTGTCATTTATTTGTATAGCTGCAAGTGTTTTCACACTGAAAATTACAATAAAAAAAGCACTATAAATGTCCTGATGCACTTAACCAAAGTAAGGACTTTTTGAATGAGTAATGTTGGGCACGTGCTCTCAGTTGATTCGGCTCTCAGACTCCTGGATAACCATACTTCAGTCATGACAACTCAGTATTTTGTAACACTTTTAATAATTGGAAAGTTAAACACAACTCCGTTTGGTTATGGCATACTAGATTTGCTGCACTTCTGCTGGTGTGTCCGCTGATTGTAAAAGCATATGATAAAACACATACTGTTGCGATATAAATAGAAGCTTTGTAGAGATGGTGATTTTGTATCATAAAGAGGGTAGAGACTTTAATAACCAATCATATCATAACACTACTGAATTTCTGCCAAAGATGAGAGACAGTTAAATCACAGTTGGCTGATGAAAAAAATGCTCTTTTTTTTTAGATGTAAAAAAACAATCCAATGCTTTTTTGTTTAATGGCAAACACACTCCCGTCTGTTAAGCTATTAAATGATAAGCTGTTTCTCGCACAAAAGCAGTTTATTCAGTTTAGTGAAGCTTCTCCTGCAAGGACATTCATTTAAAAAATAGCCTCCGGTCTCCTTACCTAAACATTACACAACTATGCTTTGTTTGCTGACCTTGGAGATCTTAAAGTGCCTTTGCTTGTACTGCTATTTTTTAACTCACAATTGTTGACCACACTCTATGAAATGGTCAAACTTTGAAAAGATGTATTTATGAATACTAATTTTCATGTAAAAAAACAAAAAACAAAGATGCCCTTTTGACATATTTGTCCCTGCGCTTGCTTTTTAGTGTGCATGACGAAATCTGAAGTGTAGGCCATTGTCAAGTGTGTAGCTTTGTCTGCAAGTCACCAGAAAGGATGATTAAAAAACGTCACCTTGCAGAATATCTGAGAGGTCACCGTGAATCACTCAATGTCTCACTCCGGTAATAAGTGTTAGGGGAAAAAAATGATAAAAATGGGAATGCATGATTAGAAAAGATGAAATTCTGGATAGAAAATTGAAATGATAACATGCTGAGTTAAATTATGACGCTTAATGGAAATTATAAATCACCAGGTGGTACGTGTCCAGACAAGATTCATAATAACTGAGTAGTAACCATGTTTATAACACTCCTAAATGTTATTTTATTCTTGTGCTCATGAGTCAGTAAGTCATGTTGCATCTTTACATTCCTAATAGACTTTGTGTTCACATAATTTCTATTAGTCCAAATTTCAACATTTGAATTATATTTGGACTTTTCATAAAGTCACAACTTTCATAGTAAAGTCAATCCCTTTTTAGATTATTTGCTGGCTAACTCTCTTAATTCTTAAGCTGAGCAATAATATATGAATACATATTTATTATTCATTTTTTGTTTTCAATGGGAAGTTATAGTCTGTTGAGAGAGGTAAGTGTTTATTTGGGGTAGTGTTATCAACAAAATGGAAGGATAATTATAAAATGCATGTTGTATTTGATATCCCAAGCTAAAAATGGTCGTGCCCAACTGAGCCTGGTTTCTCTCGAGGTTTTTTAATTCTTCACTTTCGCCAATTGGTGAAGTTTTTTCCTCGCCGCTGTTGCCTCTGGCTTGCATGGTTCGGGACTTGTAGGGCTGCCCATCGATGGATTACTATTCAGTGTTTGGACTCTCAGCAGTGATTATTAAACCACGCTGAAATAAACTAAACTGAACTTCAACACTGAAAACTGGACTGACACTGTTTCAATTTTTTATAATGCATGTGAAGCTGCTTTGACACAATCTACATTGTAAAAGCGCTATACAAATAAAGATGAATTGAATTGAATTAAAAACCTAATAAAAGAAATTTCAAATGAATTCATTAATTCAACTTAAAATGACTTTATGACTTTTAAAGTTCATTCATTCATTTTCTTGTTGGCGTAGTCCCTTTATTAATCTGGGGTTGCCACTGCAGAATGAACCGCCAACTTATCCAGCATGTGGTTAACGCAGTGGATGCCCTTCCAGCTCAATTCACTCAAACCCAAACCTAATTCACGCAGAAATGTCAACTGACCCAGCCGAAGCTTGAACCAGTGACCTTCTTGCTTTGAGGCGATAGTGTTACCCACTGCGCCACCACGATTCCTGACTTTTAAAATATGTCAGCTATTTATATTTGTTTGTTTTTGTCAAAAACAAAGCCTTGTATAGGGCTTCCATAGTCAATGCATAGTAATATACCTAATATAAAATAATGTGAATTAAAGTGTACATGTCACAGTAAATACATCTTATAAAATGTATGTGATTTACATTTTTATATACAATCATAATCAAATCTGATGTCTCATTCATCCCTTTAAACTTTGCAAATCATAAAATAGACGTAAATTAATTGTTTTGGCTTCCAAAATCCAAATAATGTCACTGTATTTTGTTTTAAAATGACTATAATTCTGTGTTATTATAACAATATACTGTAACAAGGTCATTTACAGTACAGTTAACTAATAAACTTTATTACATCACTTTCCGTCACAAAATGTACACACATTTTAAACCATAACCACGATTAATACAGCACTAAAGTTCTGTTCATTGTTTTTTTCTTTCTCCTAGCTATTGAATTAACTACAGTTAATGTTAACATTCAATCATTTCAGACCGATCTACCTTGGTGCAGCAAGGTCATAGTTTAAAGAAGCGATCTGCTGATATTTTGAAAGAACCTTGAATTGCTAATGACCTTATTAATACAATGGCCATAATTCAACTGCTTTATCTACACACACCACCATCATCATTTCACCACCAGAAGCAGAGATCAGCTGCAAAAGAGAAGCAGGTTACATTGTGTTCGCACCCCATCAGGATCTGCAGATCTAGTAAATGATAGTCTGTGGTTAAGAGCTTTAGATTTTACAACACATTGTTGGAGTGAAACGGCTTTTCATTTGCCAAGTGGGAATCGCTTGCACATGGTAACGGGGAAAGTCTTGTGTTAGGAAGCATCTTTGAACAAAACACTTGTGAAACATTAAAGGATTGTGTAGGACATTCTTGAAAGGTCTGGATTTAACTTATACAATTTAGGCCATAATTACATTGCATTAATCTTCAGTAAAAGTAAATATCTCTGTCTTTTGTGTCATGGGTTATTAGGCTTGACTGCTAAAGTGTCTGAGGATGGATTGCAGAGCAGCGTAAAGAAAGTCCGTGGCTTCAGTTGAACAAGAGGAAACTTTGGCTTTTAAAGACTATTTTACTTTTAGGCTTACAAGCTGCTTACTGCCAGGCTTATTATAGTTAACGTATTACTTAAAAATAAAGTGAAGTTGCTATTTAAATTTGTTTTGTTTTGTTTTGTTTTGTTTTGTTTTGTTTTGTTTTGTTTTGTTTTGTTTTGTTTTGTTTTGTTTTGTTTTGTTTTGTTTTGTTTTGTTTTGTTTTGTTTTGTTCCAGTTCATTGCCAAATAAATATTTATCATTTTCATTTAGTTTACTTAAATAAAATTAAAATATATAGCTTAAACGATGAAAATAAAAATAGCTAAAAACTAAATAAATATATTTTCTGAAACAAAAACTAAAACAAATAATGATAACATTATACTCAAAAATAAAATAACAATGTTTAATTAATTAATTTACTTATTATTCATTATTATTATTATTTAGGATATCACTACTAATTACACATTTATGTTATTATTCGTAGTATTATTATTATATCAGGCCCGTAGCCAGGGGGTTCAGGTGGTTTGAAAGACCCACCCCTCACTGAAGATCTAAAATTTGTCCCATACATGAGCTCATTTGTCCTATTTAGACTGTTACACTATCATAAATTGTGAAAATAACCCATCAAAAAAGTCTTTAAAACCAAGCGGAATCCTCTGTTGGCTGTCGCTTTAGTGTGACTTCAGCTAATCAGTTTTGATCAATGCAAACAATAATTTTCATGAGTCCAAAATGCAGCTGTGCAAGAAAACACACAATCTGATGTAAGAGACGTCATCTTTCGCTACTGTACTACTGCAACTTCATTCATTCATGTTCTTGTTGGCTTAGTCCCTTTATTAATCCGGGATTGCCACAGCGGAATGAACCGCCAACTTATCCAGCATCTGTTGCCCTTCCAGCCGCAACCCATCTCTGGGAACATCCATACATTCTCATTCACACATACACTACGGACAATTTAGCTTACCCAATTCACCTGTACTGCATACCTACTGCATTGGACTTGTTGGGGAAACCGGAGCACCCGGAGGAAACTCACGCAACCACGGGGAGAACATGCAAACTCCACACAGAAATGCCAACTGACCCAGCTGAGACTCGAACCAGCAACCTTCTTGCTGTGAGGCGAACGTGCTACTCACCATGCCACCGTGGCGCCCACTACTGCAACTTGTTTATTTTTATTTTATTTTTTTTTTAAACAGAAATTCTGCTTGAGAATGGTTAATTGTGTTGGCCGGTTTGTTATTTGCCTGATAAATGACAACAGGCTACAGTTTTTAATTTAAAACTTTTTTAATGATATATGCTATAATACATTTGTATTTTTCAAAAATAAGTATTTTTTCATATTTCTTTATTCTAAATATTTAGGAAATATTTTGGTACATTAAAAAGTGTGGTTACGTTGATCATCTGACAAGCTAATCCAGCTAAAATACAGTATAGTGCTTAAAATGTCACTGAAATGCAGTATTCAAATCTCCTAGTTAAATAGAAATTGAGGTGAATAACTGCAAAAGGTCCACATTTTGAGAAAAAAAGAACAACCTCTTTCACCAGGCTGGATACGGGCCTGTATGTTTTATATTGTTGTTGTTTATTGATGACAATAGACTAAAGAAGAACAATTTGTGCCATAACCTTTGCCATGTTATAAGTTGTCAGACAACTTTAACTGCACTGAAGATAATTTTGTATATCAAATGCTGTACACACGGAACAAGTAGCAAAAAAATAAAATAAAATAAAATATATGACCAGGAGAGCTTTATAAAAGCAGCATCGATTCATACCGTATAACAAAATTATCGTAATAAGCATGATTGCAAGGCTGTTCCACAAATAAAAGTTCAATGCGATCATCAAGTTGACAGAGTTCAAGCGTCGCAACATCTGACATTTGATTCGCAATCATCTGTCTGCTTTAATTTTCTGTCTTACGAATCGAACAAAAGCGACATTATCTCCAAGCCTGACTTTCGTTTAAATTGAAGAAGCCATTTCAGCGGCCAAGAGCAATTGGGCAATTTACCGAGGAGCAGCATCACACACAAATCAAGAGCTAATGAAATGCGTAGGTTTTGTTTTTAGAGCCCCTTGGATATATTACAGTCAGGAATTTGTCATCGCTTAGAGTTCCCAAAAACTCTCCGCGCTCCACGTTTAATCCAAACAAAGCCCACATACGCTCAACATGCCAAGATTGCTCTCGGCTGGAAAGGTGCTTATTCACGACAAACATTAATCACCACATCCCACTCGACTGCCAGGAGACTCTGGGAATTCATGTTCAGTCGGTGTTAAAGGTTGGGTATCTTTTGGGTTCAATGCATGGACCTGAGGGAGTTGTTTCTGTGAAGACAGAAGCTGTCGAGAATAGAAGAACCCAGTGGTTTTGGAGTAAGTCAACACTGGTGGATTAAGATGTTGGCATGCCCTGGGTATGGATGGGCCGCTTTTACAAGACGTGTGCTTTCTTTTAAAACAGATGAGGCGCAACATAACTGAACAGAAAGTGCATTTAAATGGGGAATTAACTTTCATACACTGTTGCAAATGTAACACTCAAGATGTTTGTCCGGTGTGATTCACCATGACAGGCAAAGATGTGCGTCTTGCTCCACCATTTAAAGGTTTGGAGTCAGACTTTTCAGACTTGTTCTCAGTTTTGTTTTTTACAAAATGGTACATGAAGGAACATATCTGTGGTTATTTCAGTGTGCTATCGAAAGATATGGGATGCTGTTTGAATTGGGTTTGCATTGTAGTGGTACACTAAAACAGCAATCACATTAAACAAACTTGTTATTCACATTAAACACATATGCACATGAGTCAAAGTGTCCTTCTCAGCCAGCAGTCGCACAGTATTATATGCTGTATGTGAATAAGTGTAAGTATGTGTATGAGTCAAAGTGTCCTTCTCAGACTTACGATCTTACCAGTTGAGTGGCTGTGCACTCGTGGGAACCAAACAGAGAATGGTATTGTTTTCATTTTCTCTCCAGTTCTGTCTTTGAAGATACCCTAACCTGTACGGGAATCAACAGAATCACTGACCATGGATGTTCAAGACTGCTGCTGCTGTAAGAGATTGGTTGGTTGATTGATAAACTTGCTCTTTAGTGATCAACTACAGTAAGGCCCTATCCCAATTTTACCCCTTAGCCCTTCCCTTATCTCTACCCCTCGTTTTGCGCGTTCACGTCAAGGGGTAGTGGTGTCCCAATTCTCTTTAGCTTGAAGGCGTAGGGCAAGGGTGCTCAACCCTGTTCCTGGAGAGCCACCCTCCTGCAGATTTCAGTTGCAACCCTGATCAAACACACCTGAACCAATTAATTAGGACCTGAACAGCACTTGATAATTACAGGCAGGTGTGTTTGATATGGGTTGCAACTGAAATCTGCAGGAGGGTGGCTCTCCAGGAACAGGGTTGAGTACCCCTGGCGTAGGGCTAAGGGCAAGGGGTATACACCCCTTCGAACGAAGATTTTTCAGGACCACACTTAAAACGGAGAGGTAAGAAAATTTCCCAGAATACATCTTTCACAGCGGCAGGATAGCTAAACCTGAAGTAACGAGATCCACAAATTAGTATTTTTTATCATTATTAAGAATTTTTACGACAAACAAACATGTTTTAATATATTCATAACCGCGTTTGTGTTTTAACATCATGCTTTAAAAAAAAAAAAAAAAAAGGGAAAGGGAAAGGGGTAGGGGTAGGGGTAGGGGTACAAAAATAGAATTGGTATTGGACCTAAGTCACTTTCTCACTCAATCGTTATCCTTCCCTTTGGCTACTATCCTTTGAACTATCATTCACCATAGCTGAATGAACCAGCAATTCCTCTGGCATATGTTTTATAAGATGAATTGACACTTGTCCTCAAGAAATTATTATTTCATTGTGAGATGAAAGGAAATATGTAATACTTACCATTGGAAAATTGGTCATATGAGGCACCTCACAGCCAATTACTTAGCGGCCTTTGGTGTCATTCTCTACACCATAGAGGCAGCGTTTTTTTATATACCATTTCCATTCTCTTTCCACTACCATGCATCTCAATCCATACCCACTTGTTACACATGTTAAAAAGTAAACACTTTCATAATGCTTGCAAAGTTTCAAAGCAAATGTAATCCCTAAAAAATAAATATGTTGCAGGTCTAGTAAATAAGAATTGCCTTTTTAGGGCACTCTGCTTGTCTGGTGTCTGGACTATTTCCAGGCAGGTTTGTGGGTGATTCCATCAGAGGTTTTGGTATAGATGGAGACGTAATATTTAATATAAGAGAGGTTTATTTAATTTAATTTAATTTAATTTAATTTAGTTTTATTTTATTTTATTTTATTTTATTTTATTTTATTTTATTTTATTTTATTTTATTTTATTTCATTCATTTTCATTTCGGCTTAGACCCTTTATTAATCTCAGGGTCGCCACAGCGGAATGAACCGCCAACTTATCCAGCATTTGTTTTACGCAGCGGATGCCCTTCCAGCTCCAACCCATCTTTGGGAAACATCCAGACACACTCATTCACACTCATACACGGACAAATTACACGTTTTGTTTTGTTTTATTTATTTCCATTGGTTCCATTTTATTTCCATTTTATTCCATTGGTAACATTTTTTAGTTATTATTTCATCTAACACACATTATTATTTTTTACTAAATAATAATGTGGCAGTGGAAGTGTGGCAGATGAGAAGATAACGTGGCTAATGCAGACATATTCGTCCCCACATCATTTTGGCGTAATCCAGTACGGTAATCACTCTTTAAATACACTTGAATAAACTATAATTTCCTCAAGACAGACTGGATGGGGCGCTTGGCCTCCACAGCAGTCTTATTATCTCTGACAGCTTCAATCTATAGTATTAATATCCCATCTCCGCGAGCTAGCCGCGGGTTTGCTGCAATTTCCCATACTGAGGTTTGAACTTTTTCCTTGATGTTCAAACAGTCTTCTGTAACTCTGACAAGATTTTTTCAGGCGCTGTAGGCGTCATGCAGCATGAAGGCTAAAAGCTAATGCTAGCATGACTGTGAAAGGTATCGCTGTGGTTTTGAAGAGGAGTTGAAAATTGCATGGTCTGCTATGTAATTTGAACACAAGGAGACATTTGTCTGCTCTTTTTACTACTGGTGGAACGTCTTGGCTTTGCACGCACCTGTTGAGTGGGCTCTGTTTTGGATGAAATGAGTCCAATATGTTTGACGGTGAAGCTAGTTCATGCACTTACCTCAGCTTGACCAAAAGAATGTCAACTGATGCAGCTGTTTATATAACTAGAACAATCAAACCCTGTCACGTTGTGGGACAACACAGTTCACACGCTTCCGTTTCAGCATTCACTTTGTGCTGTGTGAATGAATTTCTACTGGCAAATTCAATAAGCGTGACTATTTCTAAAACGGAGAAATAAAGATTTCAAGGTCCACATCCTTCTTCCTTTTTCTTTGAAAAGGCACACAGAAAGAGCAGTTTGTGCACATACTCTGTGCCTTCCAGCTCTCCCCTCCTTCACAGATTTAGTTAAAGTATCTCTTTGTATAAAGAGAGATGTGGCTGTTTCGATGGGTTTCATTAGTTGTTTGAGGGAATTGTTAGTGTGTTCAAATTGTTGGCACTCACTCAACTGAATTTAGTCATCTGATATTAAAGTTTATGCCTCCGTTGGCTTGCATATAAAGCACATTTCCGATATAGAACTTGTGATCATAAAGAATCAAACAGTGTTATTGTTAAGTATTGAAATCATTTGTATTAGTTAACCATTACTGATATGAACTTTCCTATCTTTGGCTCTTATAATCCAAAATTACATCGGTGGTTCAAATTTGCATCATTCATTAATTTTCCTTTGGCTTTGTCCCTTATTTATCAGGGGTCTCCACAGCAGAATAAACCGTTAACTGTTTCAGCTTATGTTTTACGCAGCAGATGCCCTTCCAGCTGCAACCTAGTAATGAGAAACACCCAACCACACTCTTTCACACACATTCAGACAATTTTATCCAATTCACCTATACCCAAAGAATTCTAGCCCAGATTTGGCATAAATCTGGTACAGCAGGCATTCATCCGGCACTGGCATACAGTATGTGGGCCAAACATGACCCTGGTTTGGCAGAGGTGGCACCATCTTTGATACGGCACATAATACTTGGGCCAGATGTAAAATGTAGTATTTGGCTTAGATGTTAATAATTTATATGTGGGCCATGTATGTTTGGCCTATATTGACCCACATTTAAAATACATTTTTATTATTTTCAAATAAAGAAAAAAAACTTCTACCAATCAGGACGCTTCGAAAAAAAGCACACCCATAGCACGCCTAAAGTTCAATGATTCATGGGTGTATCAATTTCATAGTAGTTGTGACACACCAACATACTGTATCTGGCCCAGTTATGGGTTATTAACTTGGCTGAGACTTTTTGGCCCTTGTCTGGAAGTCAGACTTGGTACAGTCATGTACTGTAATTCACTGCAGCATGTGGGCCAAGCAAAAGCTGATTGTGTGGGCCAAAGATATTTTGCTGTGTGTGTACCGCATGTCCTTGGACTGTGGGGGAAACCGGAGCACCCGGAGGAAACCCACATGAACACTGAGGCCTCGTTTACACTAGTGCGTTTTAGTTTTAAAATGGCGTTTTAGCATGAAAATGATCCGCGTCCACACTAGCGTTTCACCCAACATTTCTGAACAGATCTCTGTACATACTACTCCACCAGAAACATATATCATGTGACCATTCACGCACTCTGGGCATGTGCGTTCATCGTAAACAGGAAGCATGTGTCTCGCTCGGCATTCTAAATGGGGCTTACGCTGCTTGAAACGCGAGCGATTAGCGAGTGCTCGAACAGTAGCTTGCCTCTTGCAAATATATGCAGCTGTTGTTGTAAAAAAGGCAGAGTTTAACTGCACAATGGCGCCTAAAACGGACAATAGTGCAAACAACGCTCCCATTTCTGTCCATGTTGTTTACAGTGAAAGCTGGACTGCCATCTTCCGTTGGCGTTATAGTCATGTGATAGGGGCTTCACGAATAAGGGAAGGTTGCGCAATGACCCAAAAGCGAATGTCAGTAGCAAATCTCAGCAGCCACGTCTCCGTTTTCAAATGTCTCCGTTTCACCTCATCCACATTGAGACGGAGCAGCAGCATTTTAGAATAAAAAGCGGCCTCTCCAGCGTTTCCAAAACTCTCCGTTTTCGGGGTTCGAAAACTCCAGCGTAGTGTGGATGGATGGCATAACCGTAGCAAAACTTCTGCGTTTTAAAACGAAAACGCATTAGTGCAAATGGGGCCTGAGAGAACATGCAAACTCCACACAGAAATGCAGACTGTCTCAGATAAGACTCAAATCAGCGACCTTCTTGCTGTGAGGTGACAGTGCTAACCACTGAGCCCCGTGCCACCAAAATTTGCATCAACATCTATCATTTTCACAAATGCTTCCATTCAAAGAGTCTTACCGATGTCCCTGTGATATATTAGTTCTCCAATCTGGCAGTTAAAAGGTTTGTGAATAGTTCAAATAGCTTTATTTCTTTGCTCACAGCTTTTCCAAATCAAGTCAACATTTTACAGGATGAGTTGGGTTTTCTTGTACTGATTTTTGACTGATTTTAATCTCCTTATTTGTGCTCATTTCCTCCTTTGATAACGTGACTTCAATTGTCTAAATGAAATCCATGAGGCTCTCCCTATATGTGGCCATATATTGTGTCACAGACCCAGGCGTGTTGGGAGTTGTGGTGAATCTGATTAGACTCTGTCATGGTGGTCTGGAAAAGATGGTAAGAAGTCACGCGTCTACACTTAATTTCAACAAAAAGTAGCTCTATATGAACTGTTTTCCTATGCGGCCACAGCTGTGCGTGTTGAGACCACACAGGGACTGAAACAAAACACAATGCACCTTTATCTGTCTGTCAAAGGCACCGAAACTCTGGATCTGAAACTCAATATGTACAGCATGCATGTGATACAGTTCAAAGTATTCATATTATAAATCTGTAAAGTGAAAAATAGTTTGATATATGAATCCAAATAATGTTGTTAAACTTGATTTCTCTCTGACAGCTATCTAAATATTGTGTGCATCATTTATTGTTGTATGTAAAATATTAATTAATTTTTATACATTTTAAAAGTATTTTTTAAAAACTTTTTGTTTTAGAGGTTGTTTAAAAGCATTTAACGTTCAGAATTTACAAGAACCCATTTAAAAATGGACCTTTTGTCAGTTAAGAATTTAATTTGGGATTTAAATGTAAATAATCTAATTGGCTTTGTTTAGATAAATAAAAAGGTCACAAATTACTGTGTAACTTGTAGAAATATCTTCTATGCAACACTTTAATAACAGTGTAGTTGCATGGTAATTCCACAGGAACGGTCCACAATATAAAGTTTAAAATAAAATTCATTTTCGTTTCGGCCTAGTCCCTTTATTAATTTGGGGTCGCCACAGCGGAATGAACCACCAACTTATCCAGCATATGCTTTACACAGTGAACACACCCTTCCAGCTGCAACCCATCTAAGCCGAAAAGAAAATGAATGAATGTATGAACAGTAATTTGTGACCATTTTACACTTTATATTGAGTGGACAGTTCCTGTGGATTTACCATGTAATTACACTTTAATTACACAAGGTGAAACCTTCTAATGCAGCATTAGTTCTGCCATACAGTGTTCACAAGTACATGATCTGCAAACAGGTGTGGAAGTGGGAAAACATCTGCATATTGTTGTTACATATTGTTGTTACACAATGCACTTACATAATTCTTGTTACAGATGTGTACTTTCCTAGTGTTGTTACCAATGTCCTGTTACACATTTGTATTTACACATACTATTCAGTGGGTTGTTACATGAGTGTAGTTACACCAGTACTACACAAGTAAATACTATGTACCAGTGTGTACATACACTGTAGTAACATACTACTTACACATCTAATTACCATGTATGTTAACAGGCATAAGCGACACTTCAAAAAATTACAAAATGTGTAATTAATACATTAATCATTAAATTTTGAAGCAAAAACTGAAACAGTGTTTTTATTTACTTCTTCAAAAAATCATTCTTACATTATACTTAAGTATTATTTACGTATATGTATTTTAATATTTATTAATGTTTTTGTTACTTGATATTTAAATATTTTCATTTAGATCTTTTGAATAGTCAAATTATATTAATATATTTAATGAACAGATTTATTTAACTTATTATTTAAATTTATATAATTAACAAATCTAATTTAAACTTTAGTTCAATCACAAGGCAAACTTTTTAAAGTTTTTAAAAGTCATTTTAAAGTTTTAAATCTAAGTTCCTAAGTTTTCATCTAGTATTCTTACTTTTTATTTTCGAAATACTTATATTAGATTATTATTATCATACTTATTTTAGATAATAATTAAAAATATATATTACAAATAATTAACATAATTTGTAATATTAATTTATTTATTTGTTTGTTTGTTTGTTTATTATAATATTCTATGCATATTGGAATACTGTGTTGCTAACTTGGCAACATGCTAACCTCAAATTCATGTAGATAACAACTGAACTCAATCTTTTCACAACTATATTCTTCAAAAGTATAAAAACACTATTTATGGCACTGTATAAGGAAAGCCATTAAACATTTGACTTTTATCTAATATTTTAACTTTATAGTGTGAATTTCTTAAACACACACCATGTTTATCCCAGAGTCTGGTCTGGAGTTGTTGTAGTAAAGTGCAGTGTTGTGCCATCCTGTGGAGTGCAGACTATGAGGGTGTCACATTTCACAACAGAGGATCCGGAGCTCTGTGTTTGGGAATGAAGTACTGCTTCCTTTTAAGGCCGATGTAGCACAGCAGGCCCTGCTCCTCCTCCTCCTCCTCGCAGATGCCGTTTCCTGAGTTTTCACATTCTTCTGGCTCTCTGCGTCGCTGCGATTTCAGGAGAAGAGTGGGATAAATATTACGGAGGGTGATGTAAGGCCCCGCGGCCCACGCATCCTAACAACGTCACTGCTACTTCCTGTCACGGTCAGAGGCTCAGCTCGCATCAGTCAGGAGAAAAATATCTGGAGGTCAGAAGGCAGGGAAGGAGTTTTTGGTTAGTTTGTCACAATGTCTGATACGGTCATTTTTAAAAAAATAAATGTTTCACTGGGTGAAGCCACAGGGAAACTTTTTGAAAGGTGATTTTTAAGTGAAAAAGGATTGCTATTTGTCATCAAACAGGTTACTTCATCGTAATCTCAGTCAGCGTTGACGTAAGATACAGTGTTTTGGCTTTTTTAGTATTTTAACATTAAAAAGTACCATAAATATTTTCTTTTAGGATCAGTTTTGGCTTTTAAGTCAACCAGTTGGACCAGAAAAAAGGCTTGTTAATGTTGAATCTGCATATTTCCCTAGTATGCAAAACACAGTATGTAATCATTAGAGTATTGTTCAACATATGCATATGTATATGTCCAAATTCATAGTAAATTAAAACATTATTAAAGAACAATCAAAACTACAATAAATAATGACTGCAGTTAGTCAGCAAACAGATGTCCTCACTAAATTCAGTAACTGTTTCAAAATGTTTTGTTCATCAGTATTGACTTTTTTGTGTGTATTATGTGTATTGTACACCAACGTCGTGGGAGGTTTCATTTTGGGTTGAAATAAAAATCATGTTGACATTAAGCCAAATGTCAGACCAATGCCAGGGTCCAATGTAAGACAGACGTTCAATTTTGGTCAATTTCCAAGGTAACCAAAAACCAAATATCAATGTCTAATGATATTACAGCTTGACATTGTGTAGACGTTACCACTATGATGTCAAAAAGGCATTGGATTTGGGTTGCCATACCTGACAATTAAATGTCAGTATTTCACATTAATATGACATTGGTTTAAGATGTTGGCTTGATGTTGGATTTTGGTCACTTTCCAACACAACCTTAAATCAACTGATTATAAATGTCATTTGACATCGTTATTGGACATCAAAATAACATTGTCCTTAGACATTGGCTTGACATTGAATTTTGGTCACCCAACATCTGAATCTAACCTAATTTTAATGGCTTAGCCTTGCAAGCATTTTATTTTGCTTAAAAGAAACATAGATGTCTTGACTAAAATAGACTGAGTGCAAAATAGACTAGTGATCATATAGACAATGAATGAATGACTACATGTGAATTGTGTCTAATCGGTCTATTTGATGACTAGTCTGTATTTTGTTATTGTCTATTAGATTTTCAATAAAAGTCCAAATTTAGCTTTGTTTTAGCCAAATGTCTATGTTTGGATGTGTATTAAGTGTATTTTAAACATAGAATTGCTTGATGGAAAATATAAAAATGTATGGTCAGCTTTCTCTTTCGCTGTCATTGTGGTGCAACAGTTTGACCAGAAACATGCTAAAGTCAATTACTGCCTCAAAATATGCATATTTACCTATTATATAGTAAGCGATAAACATGACTTTTTATTAGTTGTAAAGTTTGTTCAAAATCAAATATAGTGTCTAGATTTAGGGATGCAATGTTTGTAACAACTTACAGTACCTCAACATTGACTCATTTGGTTTAATAGCATATGCATTGCCCTCTTGAGTATTGAGGATAGATTCATATAAAATATGTTCAATCAGACTCTTTTTATTGATACTTGAGGCTCTACTGCACATATTTAACGATATTTTAATGACCTCATTAATTTCTTTTATTATCTCTACCATTCAGCTATGATATTTCACAGTACGTTGTGAGATGAGAATGACATTAGGGGTAATTTATTTCACTGTTGCTTTAAGAATAAATTGTTCACACTTTACAGTAAAGTTCCATTATTTAATGTTACGCAGCATGCACCTTGATAGCAAAACAACATCAAAAAACATGCCAAAAATACTAATTGATCTGACGTCAATATCTTGATGTCCTATATAGTAATATATAGTAGTAATATAATGAAAGTAGTAATATATAGCAGTAATACAAGTTTTATTCACCTGACAGTTTAAATTATAAATTTTA
The DNA here is from genome assembly GCA_903798035.1 of Danio albolineatus. Lineage (NCBI taxonomy): Eukaryota > Metazoa > Chordata > Actinopteri > Cypriniformes > Danionidae > Danio > Danio albolineatus. Next base: position 1,683,502 of record CAIGQQ010004897.1, read on the forward strand.
AATTTAGACTTAATTTTCCCTACAAAGTATTTAAGCAACGTTAATGTTGATTTGATGTCAATTCAAATGATCACTTGTGACCCTAGAAATAATTACAACAAAAATAAGAATCATAATAAGAATCTAAAATTAGAAAAATGGAAGTTATGCAATAGAAAATAAAAGCAAATATAAACTATGTAAAGACTTTATACAGAGTATGTGGTTGTAAATAAAAATATAAAAGAACTGTCTTTACAAACAGAAACGTGGAAGTGTTTTTAATGATGTGCATGAAAGGTGCATGAAAGAGAAAAGAGTGTACCCTATAGGTGGTTTGTCAAGCCCACTCACCTGTATGGAGTACACAAGAACTACACAATACTGTATATGACCAGAGTATGTGCAAATGTGCATAAATATCCAAAAAAGTGCATGTATGTGCAGATGTGCAATGTTCTTAAGTGTCCGTAAAATGTGCAATGTGCAAGAATAGTATTTCAGTATTTCAGTCCTGTATGTTGTCCTGAAACCACCTGCAGGTAGAAGCTTAGTCTCTATATATCTCTGTTGGCCTTCAGTAAATGAAAGCACTTTCCTGAATGCAACAATTAACTTTACCTCAATGTCAAAACATCATCAAATTAACATCATTGGCATCAAAAAAACATGCCAAAAGTTGATAACAGGAATGTCATGAAATTGATTTTTAAACATGTTTTTTTAATGCCAATGTTAGATGTCAATTTGATGATGTTTTGAGCTCAAGGTACAGTTAATTGACATCAAATAAATTTGCATTTTTGATGTCATTTTGACAGGTTCCTACTGTTTAAATATTGTATTTTTTAACTCGAACTAACCATGAACAATATACATACAACATTTATTAATCATAGTTCAACATTCACAAATATAGTATTCAAATGCAACAAGAACTATCAATGAACAGCTTTCTTATTGTCATGTGAATAAGAAACTGGACAAAGGAGTGCGGATCCAAATGCAGGATTTATTATGAAAAAATTGTCAGGCAGGTAAGAATCAGGAGCAAGCAGTAACATGCAGGAAAATCCAGAAGAAAAGTCAATAAGCAGGCGAGTGGACGATTCAAGTGGCCAACAACATAAACAAAACAAACAAACAAACAAAGTGAAGGCCGGCAATGGAAAGACAGGGCAAGGAAAACACATCATAATGTTAACTTGACAGATAAACAAGACTCAGCACAGAAGTGTGTGCTGTTTATAAAGTTCAATTAATCAGTTCATGAGCAGCTCCCAGCCACGTGTGTAAATAACCGAATGAGGAACAGGTGTGTGTGAGCGGTGCATGACTGGACATGTGGTTCTTCTCATGACTGGATATGTGGCAGATTTGTAGTTTTTAAGCGATCTGCACAGGCTGGATTGCTGGTGACCATGCCAATTATCATTAACAAATATAAACAAAGATGAAAAAACAGTGTGCTAAATCTATTGTCCATTGTTTTTTAATGTCAGTAAATATTTTAATTAACTTTAACTAATGGAACCTGATTGTAAAGTGGAACCAGTAAATGAATCAGATCTTGAAAATGCAGTCAGGACGTGATGATGCAGATGACTATAAGGACGAGGATGATGGTGCAGTTATGCGACCTCAATGCGAGGCCGCAGAGCAGGCTTGTGTGTGATGTGTACGTGCTCGTATTTGTTTGTATGTGAGTGTGTGGTTGAACAAGTTTGGTACAAAGTAGCCCAAAGACCAGCTGCAGCACAGATTAGAGGTTGTGTGGTTTTCTGGTTGACTGGATTGTTTCTCATCTTTAGCTGTTTCCTCTCTGACAGAACTCCTATGTCTTATCTGAGCGCCACAGCCTTTCATGAATCTTTATATAGCTCCGTTGCCATGGGCATCGCTGTGGATACACAGCCCGGCAACTAAGAAGACCAAGCAAGAAAAAGCACTGAAAGATATTTGACAGAAAAAGACACAAACTACTAAAAGGTTAGATGGATATCAAGCACTGATGTAACGCTTTACATTAAATCTGTGTATCTAACGCTAATGGAAAGCTAATTTTAGTGTAGCCGTTGGTTGCGGCCTCAGGAAACTCTATTGTCAGAGAAAAATAGTGGTTAACAATCTCCTGTCCTTGCATGGCTTTAAGCCGTCTGGACCGGATATTTGTGTTTGTTTGCTGAAGTCTTTTGTTTACTATACTGTAAACAGCACAAACTGCACAACTTTATGTCCATCCATAGGAATCAGAAGACACTGTTCATGTTTTGTTGGAACATCCAGTTTTAAAAATATAGTTTACCCAAAAATACACTTTTAAACAATGCTGGGTTCTACACAATCAATTTGTGTTGGGACAACTGGAAGGAATTAAGTTAACTCAATAGTTTTTACAAATGTAAGTGGATTCAACATAAAACATATAAGTTGTCCTCCCAAAAAACCCGAAGAACTGTGTCGCTTCAGCTCAATTTAAATGAGTAGTTTGAACAAACAGCGCATGCCATTTTTTGTGTGTAAAACTGTTCTCAACATTTATTCATTCTCAAGTGGTTCTAAAACTTATTTCTTCTGTTAAACACAAAATAATAAGATATTTGAAAGTGGAAACTGGTAGCCACTGACATACATAGTATAGAAAAAATATGGAAGTCTTTTGTGTTCAACAGAAACAAGAAACTCATGTTGGTTTTAAACAACTAAAGGGTGAGTAAATGATGACAGATTTTTATTTTATTTTTACAACAAGGTTGCTGGTTCAAGCTGCTCAGACGTACTTTATGCTAAAAACAGCTGCTAGGGACCAGGCTGGGCCTGCATGTAGAACACCTTGGACTAGTGAAGCCAGCGAAAGGGACATAATAAACAAGCTGGACCTAAATCTGGTGTGTTTCTGCTGCAGGGGCCTTGACCAAATGGCAAGAACCAGCTAATACTCTAATGCAGTCATCAAAATCAGTCTGAATCAGTCTGAACTCAAAATCACAACACATTTACAGTAAGATTTAATTTGATAACATTATCGAACAACTGGGGCATCAGTTGGTATTTCTGTGTGGAGTTTGCATGTTTTCCCGGTGGTCGCGTGGGTTTTCTCCGGGTGCTCAGGTTTCCCCCACAAGTCCAAAGACATGTGGTACAGGTGAATTGGGTGAGCTAAATTGTGTGTATAGTGTATAAGTGTGAATGAGTGTGTATGGATGCTTCCCAGAGATGGGTAGCAGTTGGAAGGGCATCCGCTGCGTAAAACATATGCTGGATAAGTTGGCGGTTCATTCCGCTGTGGCGACCGCGGATATATAAAGGGACGAAGCCGAAAAGAAAATGAATGAATGAATATCGAACAATGTTTATAAGAATAACAAAATTCTAAAGATTTATTCATCTTACAGTGCTGTTGAGATATTTAGAGATAGCTAGTAAAGTTAACAAATACTTGAAGAAATGGCAAGCACATTGGATTATGTGAAAATCTGAAGAAAGAAGTAAAGCAAAACATATGTCATTCTCTCATCTTTATTTTATACACATCTGGTCTTTAGTGTAATGTTAATTTCCACACTGATTTACTGATACATTTTAAACTGCATGTGGTATCTGTTAATATTATTTACAGTTCTTATAGACTGTAAGCGTACAATTGCAATGATATTTTAGCAACTTTTATTCTAGTATATGCTGAATATAATGCCTCTGAAAAAATTACATAAATATATATTTTTGATGCAAATGGACATTTTTTGTAGAGTTTATGCTAAAAACAACATTAAACACAACATTTCTGTAATAGATGTATTGTATTTATTTATTTATTATATTGTTTTTATTTCAAGAAAATAACAACTTGAATGCATGTACATTTCACTTAGTTTGCTTTCGGTCTAAAGTAAATGTGTGTATATATTATATACATATATACTATATATATATATATATATATATATATATATATATATAAATTATTATTTTCTGCAGAGATAAAGGCACCAGAAGTTAAGCTCACACAGATAAGTCGAGCACAAACATAATAAAGTCTTCTATCAGGCCGCTCTGAAGTGAAATGCCCCTCGGTCGTTCCTGTGGCCACAATAAGGCCTTTTACATTTCCTGACCACGCACTGGCACACATGATAACTCAATAATTGAATTAACTCGACTTCCTTTATGGAAAGCTGCTAAATGTGACATTCAGAAGTCTGAAGGCAGCAGAGTTTTATGATTTTACGTGATTTCCAAGGAATTTGCTCGCAACACTTCATGCAGTCGATGCGCCCTGTGCCAAAAACAATATTGTTATCGAAACAGTGAAACACACCAATCCTGATCATCAGGACACTTTACTGTCAATCCCCACACCTCCATTGTAAAGCCGGTTGTGTACAATACAATCTGTCACTGTCACATTTGACAGACCACAGACATCCTGAAAGACATATTGCTCTCAAATATAGAAGTGTGCTTAGTCATAACAGAGGAATAACGACTCAGAAACATGCCAATGATATTTTTCATCACTTCAGTCAGCTTATAGTGCCAAAGCCACTCTGCACACGCTGCAATTTATCTCATTATTTTGGTTGAGAGATGCAATTTGTGAACTTGGATTGTTAGCTAGTGATTGTTTTTGTTTGTGTGTTTTTATTTATGGTTTAAGACAAAAGACTGCGGATGCAATTGATTTGTTACATTAAGAAGTGGAAATGAGATGCTGCGTTCTTCCTGATGGTCACATGACCCACATGCATCTTTAGCCAAAAATTATTTAAACATTACAGCATCCATAAAATGATTTACATTGTTTTCCCGCATTTCACAATACATACTATGCATAAAGACTTCACAAATATACGTTGCACATCAGAAATAAAACAGATTTTAATACACATTTCAGCAAATAAACACCCTTAATGAGTTTATGCTTTTATTAAAATTTTCACGCTAATGTTTACTTTCAACGCTTTTTATTTAGGGAAACTCCTGAGGTAAATAAGTTATATCGCTGAACTTTAATAATGAATCTATACAAAATGCTGTGCTTCCCACCTCCAGTTGAAATGAACTTCGGCGGAGGATGATGACGTTACACAGAACACGAGAACGCAAGATGGCTGAAGAATGCATTGAGAAACAGCCATAGTCAAACCTGGCTCCCCCTCCACTCTATCACCCTGAGCACCGTCACCTGTGCACTGATCAGTTTCACACCTGTCCTGCATCACCATTCATCACCAAAGCCCCCTAAACAGTGCACTCTCTCTTCTATCGCTGTCTGGCTTTGTTGCAAATCAGATCAAGACCAATCCTTTTTACATGGACAGTGTATTTATCTCGGGTCTAAAAATTTCTAACTGTTTCCTGTTTTCTCCTGTATTTCCCAAATGTTGTTATTTCCTGGTTCTAAGTCTGGTCCTCATTGTTTACCCCAGTGTGTGTGATCATTCAACTACCAGTCTTTGGCACATTTCAAAACCTCTTTCCTACCTGCAGTGTTCCTGTGTCCTCTATGCCCATCCTAGTTTCCATCGCTCCTGGTTTCCCCATCTGGGCTTGATGTTTGAGTACACTGATATCTGCCACAACCTGGTGCATAATCCCAGTGCCAGGCTAAATCCATCTTTTAAAAAATATCATAGGCTAAAAAATACATTTGGCTGAGATTTAGGTTTGTTTAGGAGAACAAAGCATCTTAAGGTTGATGCCAATAGCCTAGTGGTAAAGTGCGCAGACATGTAGCACCCATGACAACTTAAGTTTGATTCCCGGCTTGAGGTCCTTTGCTGATCTTTCCATCCTCTCTCTGCTTCCCATGTATTCCCGTGTCATCTCTTCTGTTCTATATACAGTAATAAAGGTGAAAAACTGAAAAGACTGAAGAAAAATATCACTTTAAAAGGTGTCTTTTATGTTTTTTTTTTGTTAGACAGAAATAAAGGTTAAAAAGTCCCCAAATCTCAAAATTTGACAGATGCATGTTTTTGCTCACTGTGCGTCACTTTAACTCAGTGTTGGGGTTTTAGATTTACCAGAAACTACTCTTGGGCCCATTTGTCTCCTCCTCTCTCAGCTATTATCACATACTTGACCTCCAGAGGTCAGGAAAAGGGAAATCGAAAGCAGGGTCACATTCTACCAGAGAGGCAAGTTATTATGCTGACCGGCGCGTACTTTTGAGAGGAAATCAGTTATGCTGACCTGTCAACCAACGCTTGACAATAGTTTTACATCCTGTAATGTCATACTAAGAAGATTTATATACAATATATATATGTAATGTACACACACAGTATACAATAATTCATAAACAACTATTATGCCTATGTGAATACTTAGCCATACAAAATACATACTTAAATTACTGCTAAGATTTTATAGCACATCATATAAAATGCGAAGTTAAATTAAATGAAAAGTTAAAATTTTATATATATATATATATATATATATATATATATATATATATATATATATTAAGCTGTATAGAAGTGTCTTGAAAATATCTAGTAAAATATTTTTTTAAGTATTTAAAGATAAAATAAATCAGTTATTAGAAACGAGTTATTAAAAGTACTATGTTTAGAAATGCGTTGAAATAATCTTCTTTAAGTTAAACAGAAATTGGGGAAAAAATAAATAAACGGGCTAATAACTCTGACTTCAAATGTATATATATATAT
>CAIGQQ010004897.1:1690996-1765043 GCA_903798035.1 Danio albolineatus
TGTGTGTGTTTGCTTCTGTGTGTGTGTGTGTGTGTGTGTGTGTGTGTGTGTGTGTGTGTGTGTGTGTGTGTGTGTGTGTGTGTGTGGTGTGGTGTCGTGGAAGTGAATCTGAGAGCGTTGTGCTTTAATAAGCACTGCTGTGTTGTATCGTGTGACCTCCTGGTCGTGGCCCCAGGGACCCCCATTCTTATTGCAAACATCATCCATGGTGCTTCAGTGCAGACGAGGACAACTTTCTAAATGTCTATTTTATCAAATTAAATATTTTTTTTAATCTTCACTCATTCGTTTTACTCGAAAATCACAGAATTTCTCTCTCTGATTTCTGAAAGAAACATACTAGGAATGTGTAAACCACTTAAATAGTTTCACTGAATCCGAACATGTCTGAGCATTTTCAAGAAACATTACAGTCCCGCATCCTATTTCTTGCTAAAATGAGTCACGTCTTCAATTTCTGATTTATGTTAATGATTGAAATCTTTTCAGATGTTGTATCACCTCTGTACACAGTAAACTATTTTAATAGTGTGAGCATTTTCTGGTGTATCTTCAGGTGCAAAGATGTTTCATTGTTTTTGGTTGCTTCCTGTTTCCATGTTGAGTGCTGCTTATACCGTGTTTTGTAGTGGTTTGACCTCACAGTTTCACATCGGTCGGGTGGAGACTCGCTCATTCTTATAACCGTAAAGTTTCACGGTGAGTTTCCTGTGAACCATAGTATTACCATACTTGAATTAATCTGTTGTGATAAATTGCTATGGTAATACAAGTAGAGCAATATTAAAAGAAATACCCTTGTACTAAGATTTCTACAACATGCAATATACTATAATAACCCACAGTAGTAAAAATTAAAGCATATTATAGTATTTTAGTTAAGTGTTACAATATCAGTTCACTATAGTTTATACTACAGTATGCTGTAGTTGTCATTAACTAAGAGTTGTATATATTAGAATATAATACATTTTAATATAGCAAGATTCAAAAACACTACAGTATTTACTATACATTACTATAGTATTTTGGTCACACTTTACACTAGGGTCCCATTTGTAAATGTAAGTATATTCTAGTTTCTAAGATGAAATAATGTTCAACTTGTACAGCATTTAATAATAATCATAGTTCAACATTTATAAAAGCATTATTACAATCCAAAGTCATCCGTGTTAACATTAGTTGATGTGCAGTGAGTTAACATGAACTAACAATGAGCAACTTTATTTCATGAACAAACGTTAACAATGAATAAAAATAGTAATGAATGTATTGTTCATTGTTTGTTTATGTTCGTGAATACAATAAAGTTTCATCATATTTTAATGTGGCTTTAATGCTATGGAGTGCTATCAAAAATTCATTTAAAACGTCTTCACCTACCAAAAATATCTGGTTAAACTGAATGTCCCAGGCCAACAAATCTATGTTGCAACCACTGCTCTTTCCATGATTTCCATGACTGTAAATACTCATGTAATGTGATTAATATTAAATGAGGTCCAAAAAGAGAAGGACAGAATAAACAGTAGAGGAAAATCGAGACATTCCTTGTTAAAGGACCAAGACAAAATGTTCCGCCAATGGCCCACGTGGTTTTAGGGCACCTAAACAACGGACCTGTGTGGAAAGCCATTTTAACATTTAGTCTTCATATTTCTAACCACTGTAGTTGACCTATCTGTTTTCTGTGTTGCTTGTAGTCTACTTTTAATCATTATTTTTTTTAAATCCTACGGATAATCATCACTTGTCTAGTGTTAAATGAAACCATTTTAAAATTAATTGCATGTTTATCTAAAGAATGGACATGAATTATCTACAGCACTTCTTAGTACTGTTACAGTTATCGCTGTTAGCTATTATTCGCTATTATATACACTATAAAAAACTATGTTTAAATAATTGTGATTTTATAAATTAGAATATTATCTGTGGCTCAGTGGTTAGCACTGTGGTCTCACAGCAAGAAGGTCGCTGGTTCGAGTCCTGGCTGCATCTGTTGGCATTTCTGTGAGGAGTTTGCATGTGCTCCCCTTGTTTGCGTGGGTTTCCTCCGGGTGCTCCAGTTTTCCCCACAAGTCCAAAGACATGCGCTATAGGTGAATTGAATAAAGTAAACTGGCCATAGTGTACGTGTGTGAATGTATGTTTTCCAGTACTGGGTTGCTGCCGGGAGGGCATCCTCTGCGTATAACATAAGTTGGCGGTTCATTCCGTTGTGGTCACCCCAGATGAATAAAGGGACTAAGCTGAAGGAAAATTAATGAATTATGACCTGTTAAATTTCACTTTATTGTGTTTTTTCCTTATATTTACACTTTTAAATTAGATTATCCGATGTTGATTTCCACTGCAACAACATTTGATGTTTAAAAGTTTACTACAGTTTAACAAAATGTCTTTTAAAATTTTTATTCAATTTAAAGTACAAGTGTTAACACACCCTTGCTTACAATAGTGTCTTTTTTTAGCAAATGTCTGTTGTTATATTGTTATAATTACTCAATTATTGTTATAATTTCTTAAAAACAATGGAACAGTTACACTGTTATGAAAAATAAGTAGTCATATGGACATAATAGTTAATGACAGCTTGTTATCACAATAAGTGTAAGCAACAGTTGAATAGTACTACTGAAAATGAAATCAAAAATAGATACTATGGACTTTTTATTAATGAAAAAACTAAATCTGACACTCAAGATTTTAGGTAGGCTAACCATGAATGTTAGTTTGGCTTGCCATATTACTTGTTTCCATCGGAGAAAGTGAAGATGACTGAATGTACAATTTGCATAACTGGAACAGCCTACAAAGCGCTTTGCACGTTTTCATTGCCTCTTCATTTACGGAAATATTAAGCATGCACTTAAAGTCTCCACTGTAATTGGCGACTGGAGAACTCCGTCACCTCTGAGAGCGCTCTCGCCCTCTGATTGGCCGCTGGAGAGCGATTGCTTCATCGGCTCCGCCCACTCGGCTCCTCCCTGTTGCCTTTCGCTGCTTTCTTGTTCCAGTACTGATTTTTAACCGAGCAGTGTCACGACCATATCAGACAGCGAGAAAAGCGGGATTGTACTGCGTTTAAGCGGTTTCTGCGAGAGGATACGAAACAGCCGCTTTTAGTTTCTGAACATCTGGGCAGAGATGTAACAGTTTCCTGGCATTGGCGTTGTGTTTTTGTTGCTTTTGTTGTAATTTGTTGTGGGGACCTCCCTAAAGCTTCAACTCAGGAACTCTGACATTCCCTGTCTTGGCAGCTACACTGTTTTCCTTTTGCCGCAGTAAGTCTGGAGTTTATACATGATATAGACGAGCAATTTACCGCATTTTTACAGTGATTGTAAGCTTTTTTGCTCTGTCTGATGAGTTGTCATAGCCTTCCAAAATCAGCTGTTTCTTATTACAACGCGTTTTGTTGCATTCTGTTTCAGTGCTTTAATAATAATTTAATAACAAATTATTCTCAGCCAGTTCATTTGTAGGGCACAAAAACCTCTACTTTATAGGAAGCCCAAAGTACTGGATCTAACTGCGTGCTTTTTCTTCTTAAAAGTTAACCAAAACAAACTTTTACAATATTGTTGATTTATTTACTAATTCAAAATAGGCTTTTGGATTTTTTTTGGAGTTCAATGATCATGATTTGTACAAGAGGGAGAAATTAATACTTAAATATCAGACCTTTTAATTATTAAAAGTACCACATTGTAAGTTTAAAATGGCCTCAAACATATGCATTATAGCCTTACGGTTGTAAAGTGCAATAATTTCTCTTGATGCTAATCGTTCTCTGGGTACTAATCGTTGAACTGACATAAAAAGGTTTTCGGTTCCGCTAGGCTGCAGTTCATTAGTACTGTCACACATCTGCACACATGTGTTTGTTGCCATCAGAAACATTTCTGTGTGTTACAGTGTGCAGAAAATGGCAACTGCTCTCAGTGGACGCCCACCTAACAATCGGAAAGGCCGTATTTTAGGCATTATTGACGCCATACAGGACGCTGTCGGACCCCCAAAGCAAGCGGCCGCGGACCGCCGGACCGTAGAGAAGACATGGAAACTCATGGACAAAGTGGTAAGTGTGTGTTTACAATCTTCCTGGCGATGACGCAACAGTGCTTCCTCTGCTCTCCCGCTCTGAGAGACTTTTCCACGAAGTCGCTTGTTTGGAAGAGTTTGTTTGATACATTGTAGCAAACTGTTTACTGAGTGGCGACAAGACCGAGGAGTTTGTTGTTAGCTAAAATCAACGAAGCTAGCCATCTATCTATCCGTCTATCTATTCGTATGTCCGTCTATCTATCTATCTATCTATCTATCTATCTATCTATCTGTCTGTCTGTCTGTCTGTCTGTCTGTCTGTCTGTCTGTCTGTCTGTCTGTCTGTCTGTCTGTAAGGACTTATATATATATCTATATGTATATATCATAACTGTCTGTCTGTCTGTCTGTCATTTATTGATTATATAGACAAAGACATTTATCACAGAAGTATGTTTGCTGCAAATGTCAATCATAAAATAATTAAATAAATGCATTTATGGATAAGTTCCATAAATGAAAAAAAGTCTCTCAGTGTGAGAGAACAGAGGAAGCACTTGCGTCCTACATACTTACTTTTATTTATGTATTTTTAAAAATATAATTTATTAAAGTAATATTTACCCATCCATCATGTACTTCACAAATATTGAAAAAAACGATGTGTCAGAAATATCACTTAACTTTGTGATGTTTTTCATTCATAATTTTTCAGGAAAAATTGCTCTGTGTGTTTTTTTTTAATATTTTCATATTTATTTTAGGTGAGGTTATGTCAGAACCCCAGACTACAGCTGAAGAACAGTCCTCCATACATCTTGGATATTTTACCCGACACTTACCAGCACCTTCGACTGATTCTGTGCAAATACGAGGAGAACCAGAGACTCACCCAGCTGAGCGAGAATGACTATTTCAAAGTGTACATCGACAGCCTCATGAAGAAATCCAAAAGAGCAATTCGCCTCTTTAAGGAAGCCAAGGAGAGAATGTACGAAGAGCAGTCACAAGACAGGTAGGATGCTTTTTATTTTACTCTTCTGCTCAGCACCTGTAAAAAAAAAAAAAAGTCTGTTATTGTCCATTGCAAATTGAAAGCAATAGAGCAGAGATATAATTTCGTGCTCAATGCAGATCATGCAGGAGATGTCTGTTTTAGCACCAGCCGATGTTCTTAAAGGTCATCTTCAAGTGCTATCATGGTTGTCAGTCTCATAACTCGTACGCCTTTTCTGTTTGACACTGATCTGTTGCCCTTTGAACGTTTTGCCGGACAGATGCAGACATTGGAGAGGTTAGGTCACATGAATGGTCTGTTTGTGGAATTTCCTCTGGTGTTTCATGTCAACTCCAGTCTAGGGCTGTGTGCAATGTGACTATATATCGTATGGATGCAGACAAACTAGCATAATAACATTGTGAGAAAGTTGGAATCTTGAAAATACAACGTTTATATATATAAATATTTGCTAAAAAAACAAGTTCTAAACAAGGTGAAAAATATGATGAAATATGAACACACATTTCTGAATAGGACTGCATGATATCGGAAAAAATTGACATTGCGATATTCTGTTTTTCTGCGATATAAATATAGTTTCACAAGTTGAATTGAGTAGCTCTATTAGGAAAGATCTCAATAATTTAGATGGATTGGAATGATCAACTTGTTTTCTATGCAGTGCATTTGCATATATCATAATAAATTACAAGCATATATAAATAGATCAGAGCAAAGATAATAGTGATTTTATGGTTTTCTGAAGAGTCTAACAGTATTCAGGTACAAAAAATTAACAAGCAAAAGTAAAATGAAACGGCTGTCATACTATGAGTAATTTTAAAATATAATAATAATGCTTGTCGGCACAATAGCCCAGTGGATAGCTCGCAGACATATGATTTGGAAGGTTCTGGGTGTCCTGAGTTCGAATCCCGGCTTGTGGACCTTTCCTGATCTTACCCCCCCTACCACTCCACTTTCTCTCAACCTACTGACCTGTCAAAAATAAAAGGCAAAAACGCCAAAAACGATATAATTGTAATGTCTTTTATCTCATGTTTAATAAATAATCTACTCCTGTGGTGGGACTATTGCGGATACACACATTGTGATATCAATCCTTGAATGATATATTGTGCTGCCCTATTTCTGAGTATATACTTTAAAATGTAAAAAAAGATTCAATATAACCTTTGAAGTGCATCAAAACCTTTAATCAAAGTTGTCCTAAAACTTTTTAACAACACCAATACTTACCTTGGGACAATTTTGAAAAACTTTTTTGATCCACTTCAAATTACTCTCTCTATATTTAAATTGGGAATTGATTGAAATGACTGAAATGGTATTGTATTGATATATATCATTATCAGGATATAAGATGACTTATTTTGCGATTTTTGTCATGCTGGTTGTAACTCTGATCAAGAGCAGAAGCCCTAATAAAAGAGGCTGGCTGATCAAACCACTTGGTGGGCCGTAGAGACTCTGTTTAGGGTGAGAACAAAGTGAGATTACTAACAGAGCAAGTGTGTCTTGAGCATAAGCTGACACATGCAGAATACTCTCCCCGGGGGCCATTAGAGCTCAGACATGAAACACGGGCCTTGACTAAAGAGGAAAATCTTAGCATTCTGTTTTACTGACAGCCAAGCGTAACATTCCCAAGCATCTGGTTTAGAGCGTAGCCTCACATCAATTAAACTGCATTTAAGCCACCGACTATTTGGGTAAATACTGCACACAGTTTGATACCGCCAGAAAATAATAGCGTTTCAGCTGCTGGTTTATATCCCAGCGCTTTTGATTGGCAACTCTGGCTTGGGATTCTGGCAGAAGAGTTTAATTTTAGTAATGCTTTCGATCCCAGTCTAACCAGATCCTGCAGGCCTGAGATGATTGAGATAGAAGTTTGTTTTTTGGAGGGGGGCGATGGAGAGGCAAAGCTGCATTTGGTTTAGCCCACGGACGCCAACTGACAGGCTGTCCTGACACGTTGTTGTATCTAGAAATGGTGACACTGGCTTTGGACAGGAGCAGGGATATCGGCTGACAGCCCGTCCACGTCTGCTGTGTCATTCTGACTTAAATCTCAGGGGAGAAGAGAACCCCTGCTTTGCCTTCCAGCATTTGGGTCCCTGTCCCACACAAAGGGGCAACAGGGGTCAGGTTGTAACGTGTCCTTTTGGAGATTGCAGACAGAGGAAGGGAGGAAGAACAAAAGGAGATGAAATTGAGATGAGTGCAAGGCTTATGCTGGTTGATGGAGCTGTCGTTAGCGTTGTCTGTTGTGGTAAATTATGCTTGATGATCATGCATACTTGTTTTTGCGGCTTGCAGTGATGCCTTTTTGTTTTTTTTTGCTCATTTAAATATGTTGGTAGGGTAACGCTACCTAGCTTCATCTCATAGATGAGGTTGTGGTGCTAGAATTGGTATTGAAAAGCATTGATCAGAAAGATCGTAATATTGTTTTGAAGTGAATACTGTGTTTGGTAATTATGAAAATATATAATTTACTCATGTGTATGAGACAAAGGTGAGACATCCAATTTTGGCAGTCAAATTGAATGCAAGCTAATCTATTTTTTGTGAACAAAAATAAAAATATGTGTAAACTATGTTCTATTGTCATACAGATGTTTATGTAAAAAAATAAACAATAAATTTGTTCTGACGCTTTCTGTTCTTTAAATATATGAAAGAATAGGTGATTACACTGACTTTTATTAGAATTTAAAATTAATAAAAATGTATTGCTGACAAATGGGTAAAACCCAGTGGTCTGGTGAGATTTTTAGAATAGAAAAAGAACAGAATGGCTTTTATCATCACTTACTGTACACATACACAATGTACATTATATACATGTGTACTGTACATTGTACTGCGTGCAAACATGTAAACATTTTTACATTACAAATCACACTAAACAACAAGTTACAGTAGAAATAACTGTAGATCATAAATAGTAGTGCAAAAATAGGGGATGAGAGGGGGGTAGGGTGAGGTGAAGTAAACAGTTTTGAGGTAGAACTACAGATTTATACACGATGTAATTTGTAAATGTAAGATGATAAATAGCAGTGCAAAGTAGGGAATAAGAGGGGGTTAGAGGTATACAGTATACAAGATCTGATACAGTGAAATGTGTATTGCATAAAGTCTAATGAAATATTTTGTATATTTATATTTATTTATATTTATATTTATATTTTGAAATATTTAATATTTAAGCCAGTCCATGTGTGTGCATGTGTGAGTTGAGGAGTTTTGGTATTATTAAAATTGCATTTTAATGAGTGTTTTGTTTTCGGTATGTCATTAAAATATGCTTTCCAGAAAAAAACGATGCAATTTTAGTACTGGATATGCCAATGTATAGGGCAAAACATTGTGGAAGCAAAAAACTTTTGTAAATGTATATATAAATTTATAATTTACTAACATGTCTCATGAAGCATATAGTAATGGTCTTAAGTCAGCAAAACTCAAGCCAGCAGAAGAAACATTCCTTGATATTGAGGCCACTGAATGAGATGTGCAGAAAGGATAGAAGAGGCAGTAAGACAGCAAGGAAACAGGAGAAAGAGGCCTGTGGAAAAGCGAGTTCATTCACAGTGCAGTAGGGCTGCGGGGAGACATCAGTACAGAGAGCTGGTCCCAGGCCTGCAGCCAGGCATCTTCACTGAGGCCCCGCATGTGCTTTAGTAATTATACTGCAGCTCCTGAGACCAACAATGGGACTCTCTCTTTTTGCCTCTCTCTCCCCCAGCACCCGCCTGCCATAAATATCATCTCTGCCATGCAACTTTAGGCAGTCTTTGGAGGAGTCCCCAAACAACTTTAAACATGTAGTTTTAGTGTGTTTCAGATTTTACTCCAGTTTCATATGTCTGCAAATATGCACAGAAATTTTTTATTTTTACATACACAGAAAAAAATTATTCATTGGATTTACTAAAGTTTTTAAGGTTAGTGGTTGTAAAGAATTTATATGGGCTGAATTTAAACAAACAAATGAAATGTACTAAGTTATGAATTGTTTGCAACCACTAACCTTAAAAACTTTAGTAAATCCAATGAATAATTTTTTTCTGTGTAATTTGATGACTACATTTTTGGGGGGGGCAAATTACAAAAATAAAAAGCCAGAAAGCCATTAGCAGTTTTCAGTGTAACTGTGACACATATGGAAATGTAATTTATATGGAATATATGAAGAATGCTTTATTGCATCACTTGGGGAAAAAAAGCATATTAGTAAATTTAACTCCTATTTAAATATACAAAATTGACACCAAATGCAAAATTACATTAATTGCAATAGATATGTTTTAAAAATTCTAATAGCTTATTAATATATTAATATACTTGAGCAATTCCATGCAAATGTCAACCTTGCCAAAAAAAAAAATTAAGTTGTCACCAAAATAGCGAAACCCTTTTAATTCTTTTTGTGTATTCTTGTATTCTACAGTACTGTAAAAATACTCAAAAATGTCTCGGTCAGTGTTTTCAAACAATTATGTTTCATTCACACAAGTGGCAATTTCATATCTGTCACATCCATAACGGAAAAGTGTCACATAAATAACGACAATTTGTTTTTCCCATAACGGCAAAAATGTAAAATAAAATAAAATCAATCATGTTTGTTCTGTAGAGAGCCAACTCTTATCCTTTAGATTAGCATTATTTCCTTTGAGTTGTGCAGTTTAATTCACAGAATTTCTACACAGTTTGTTGCATGCTGCAAACTTCCAAACTTTTTTTGTCACATCCATAAAACATTTATTGTCCTTATTTAAAGTATAAAAATTGTTTACAGATTGATATTTTTCTTATGCCATAACTCTGTGCATAGTTTTTTTGGAAAAAAAAATAAACGTATGCTTCAATATAGTGTTAACATTTACCTTTTCTGTGCGTTTATGTTTTGAGTTTTTACTGCAAATGTTACATCCATAACGCTGGAATTGCTCATATATTTATTTATAATATTCATAAGTTATGTTGTCATTTATTTATTTTAAATATGAAATTAATTATTTTATTATGAAATTATTTATAATTTAAAGTTAAATATTATAATTTATATAATAATATTAATATAGATAAGATACCACAAAGCTAGTAAGTGAATAGTGGAAAAGAGGAATCAGTCTCTTTATTCTTTAAATAACCTAAGCATTTATATTTATTCAATAATAAGGTATGGCAGGCTGATGATGCAAACGCTCATCTTCAGAATGTGCTGCTGTTCTTTGCCACTGTCAACTGTTTGACGATTATAAAAGGACTGCTGATTCTCTGACTTTCTGTTCTTACTGGAAAAATCTAAATGCATTACTATCTATTAGTATTGATGTTAAGAGGTGGACAGGACGGTTATCTGGAACAGAGATGAATGTGCCGGATGTATTGAATCTTGCGAAGATTGGCAAGCTCAGCTGAGGTGGCAGTCTTAAGCCTTGCAGTGTTGCTTTAATCTCAGCAGTGTCTTCTTTGGTGACAGAGATGAATGGTGTTGTGGAGAGAAGCATGGAGCCGCGCTGTAGATGCTGAACTTTGCCGAAGACTCAGACTTGGCCTCATTGACGCGCGTTTGCATCTCAGTCATCATGCATCAAGAGAAGATTTGCAGATGTTTTAATGTTCCTGTGGCTTTGAGGTGTGAGCAGATGAGAGTGAGAATGCTGTCAGCAGAGATAGACACATACTCGCTGAAGAAAATATATATGAGGTTTGGCCTTTAAGCAGGCCACAGACAGCGGGGACCGTCCAAGGAGATGTTTTGCATTCACACCGACTGTGAAATCACATTGTGCATTTACTGTATGCTTGTAATTAACCCTGTTTTCAGAGCATAAAATGAACTCTCTTCAAATGGCATGCGGAGTAAAAATAGTACAAATCGGCATTGGCAGGCATGTGAAACTTCATTTACAAGTGTTTTCAGTGTTTCAGAGCATCTTGGTCCACATTAAATGATCCACTTGAACTCCATTCCTTCAAGAACTTTAATTTTAACTCACTTAAAATGTTCATTTTTAAAATCTAATGTGTCCAGCATCTTCAGAAATTTGTAATTTAGTAAATCTGTCAACAACATTGAAGAAGAATATTCTGTAACTAAATAAATGCTCTAGAATTTAACATTTTGAAAACTATATAAATACATATAGTGCATCTATTATATTTTACAGTATGTATTATGTACATTGTGCAATGTAATGTTGTATAATAACAATAATAATTGTAATAATAATAATAGATATACTGTATTTTAGATTTCAGAGGCCCTTCTCTGAAATTGTTATTCTTTTAAAACAATTTCCCAGTTGTTGTTTAACAGAACAAAGAATTTATTTTACAGTATTTTCTATAATATTTTCTATATATTTTCTTATTTCATTTAGTTTGGTTGGAATAAAAAATGTATTGGTTTTGCATTTTATTTAATAATTAAAACAAAAACTAATTTGAATGGTGTAAAGGTCAATGTTATTAGCCCCTTTAAGAGACTATTATTTTTGATTGACTGCAGAACAAACCACTGTTTTTCTAACACGGCTGTGTTAACATACTAGCTAACCTAGTTTAGCTTTTAAATTGCACTTGAAGCTTAATGTAGTATCAACATGACTAGTAAAATATAATTTTTTCTCATAATGTCAAAGACAAAAGAAACCATTGTCTTTGAAAATGTGTTGAAGAATTTGTGAAATATTTGAAAAACAATTAGGAATAATTACAGTAGGGCTAATAATACATGCATGCATGCATACATACATACATACATACATGCTTACATACACACTTACCTATAATGTATACATGATATTATGAACAATATATTGGTTGTTTTCTAGCAGGTCATCACTTTTTTTTACCAATGGCAAGCTTTGTGTATATTCCTCTTCCAGCACGTTCACTTCCCAAAACTACTTTTTTAAGCTCTTGAAGAGCTCTTCATTCCCCTCTGTGAAAGGTAATACACTGCACTGGCTCACAACTGGCTGCCGTATGTTTAAAATCTCCTTTATAAACTCACTCGGTTTAAAGCTGTTTAACGGCTACAGAATATTCAGGGAAGTTTTTCTTTTCTGCTAATGTGCAAAAAAGTGAATTTTTCCCCAGTTTGCACTTCGACTCCTCTTGCACCTGTAAATTCATGTAGGTGTTCACAGCATGATGGGAATGTTTTATTCCTTATAGCACAGGATGTTTACTGCCCTCACCCAAAACCTTTTTTAATTCACGTCCGACCACAACCTACTACTTCATTCTCCACACAGATGTTTCAAAGCACTCACTATAGATAAACACAATGCTCCGGTTGTTCTTTTGGAGCCCGTTTCCATCTGCTGCGAGTAAACATGAAAGGATCAACATGGTAAAGTTCAGGAGGCTGCAGGAACTTCATTTGGACTGAACGCTGTGCTGAAACAAACTGAACGTAATTGCTAAAGCGCAAGCAGATTTGATAGAAAAGGTCAGTGGTGTAGCGATATCTCAAGATGCTGTCTGAGTCTCTGATGAAAAGCTGAAGTGAAAGTGCAGACCTTGATGGAAACGGAGTTGTGGATTTGAAACTGCTTGGTAGGAGAACTGAGAGACTGGGCTGCTTTATTTGCTTTGACCTTGAGTAAGCACATCACAGAGAGCATCTCTTAAAAGGTTAGCTTGAATGTTTTTACTGTGCAGGCAGAACTTGATGTTCAGGGCTTTCTTAGAAAAGGAGAAACGTATTGTATGATAGCTTGATTACCTGTGGTCGGGGGAAATTTAGATTCTCGTCCAAAACTTATTTTAGTATGCTGCAGATTATTTCTCTCATCTAAATTAATAATTGCATTATCTTTCAGACTCTTGCTCTAAGTTTTTTTGTTTTGTTTTGCTCAGTAATGAAAGTTATTGGTTGCATTTAATGCATTTGATTATTCATTCATTCATTCATTCATTCATTCATTCATTTTCTTGTCGGCTTAGTCCCTTTATTAATCCGGGGTCGCCACAGCGGAATCAACCGCCAACTTATCCAGCATATGTTTTATGCAGCGGATGCCCTTCCAGCCACAACCCATCTCTGGGAAACATCCATACACACTCATTCACACTCATACACTACGGACAATTTAGCCTACCCAATCCACCTATACCACATGTCTTTGGACTTGTGGGGGAAACCGGAGCACCCGGAGGAAACCCACGCAACCACAGGGAGAACATGAAAACTCCACACAGAAATGCCAACTGACCCAGCCAGGGCTCGAACCAGTGACCTTCTTGCTGTGAGGCGAACGTTCATTTGATTGATAAAATGCAAATATATTCATACTATATTGAATGATATTAAGATTATTAATCTCATACTTGCCTCAAACATCACATAAAGCTTTAATGTGTACTTGTTTGAATGAAAAATTAACAATTTAATTAATAAATGAGGTTTCCCAGAGATGGGTTGCAGCTGGAAGGGCATCCACTGCGTAAAACATATACTGTATGAGTTGGCGGTTCATTCCGCTGTTGCAACCCCAGATTAATAAAGGGACTAAGCCTAGGCCTGTCACAATAATCAATAAATCGACTTATCGCACAATACATGGACATGACCTCAATAGTTTTTGGTGATTCAATATATATCGGCCATACGTGAAAACCAATTGCAACATTTTAGCTGATTGCACAACATCTCTATCTCTATAGGAGGTGTCAGTGTCAGTACGGTAAAAAAAAAGTATGTGTTCTTTTGAAGAGTGTACTTGCGTGATGATGCTATCATATTGCCATTCTGGCATTATATAATGAGTGGCTTAACCCCTTAGCGTTCCTGTAAAATTTGCTTAAATGGCAAAAAATCTGCATACCCAAAGTAAATTGCATGCAATTTTTGAACCATTTGCATGGTTTTGGTCTCTTTTGAAAAGATTTATTACTTAACAGTCAGAATCACTGTATATGTTATTGGTATTGAGTAATTAAGGGGTCTTAAAATGACAATAATATAGTTTATCGTGATATATTTTGGTGCAAAATATCGTGCAACAAAAATAGCTATCATGACAGGCCTAACTAAGCCAAAAAGAAAATGAATAAATGAGTACATACTTATTGTCTGTTTTTGTCTTAATCTGAATCAGTTTTCTCTGGTCAAAAAATAAATAAATTCAGCAAGAAGCAATCAGTTTTATTTATTAACCTCTAGAGCTCCAGAAGGTGCACACTATATCTTTTGAGTAAACAAAAACATATCATAGACTGCAGTGATGTCCAACAACAGCCAGACATGGGCATGATGTACTGCAGCAGGGCATGTCAGTCATTGACTGCAGTTAATTGGAGTTATTTACAGAGTAAGCGAATGCCCTCCCATGAAGAATGAAAGGAAAATATATCCTCCCCTCATCTCAGATCCTGCAGACCAAAATGGGCCCCTCGACCCCTTCTCCAACCCCCAATCTCAGCCTTCTCCAGCTGCATCCATCACACAGGCACAATGAAGTTCAAGCAGCCAAATAACAGTGGAACAGAGCCAGATGTTCGGCTCAATTAGGGGTCTCCGGTCACCCTTTCATGTTTTCCCGCTCTTTTTCTTCAATTGCATCGTTTAATGTATTTGTCCTGGATCATAGTGGCAGGTCAGCCCTCTGTTATTGTGGTCATGTTTGTGTTTATTTCTCTTAAGCCGCATTGTCAGATGTAGGCCCAGTGCTGTGATTAATGAGCGGAGGTCTGCGTTTGGCTAAAAACGCAATTAGCAGCCCTCAGTTTGCCACCAATCAGGTGGTGCAGCTCACATTCAGACTCCCCCACCGCACCATGCTTCGGTTACCCCGCCGTCTGCTCAGCAGTGTGATGATGGGGTTCATCTGGTGCCCGGCTAATGGTAGTAGAAAAGCTTCATTAATGAGGAAGTCACGGACCGATTGCAATCCTCAGATCATCTGGGTGATACCTCTGTATAGCTTTGAGTCGGCCTTAATTGGAACAGACTGCCAAATTCTGGCTAAATTTAGTGTCCAATGCTGTCCATGATTTAAGTGCTTGGGAATTCTCAAGAACTAAAGATTTAAAGGGATAGTTCACCTAAAAATGTAAACCTCATACCATCCAAGATGTAAGTAATAGCATTAAAGAGGTCAATGGCTAACAACACTTTGAGAGTCAATAAAACATACAGGCAAAACAAAATCAATACCCGTGACTCCTGATGATATATTGAGGTCATATGAACAGAATGAAAATGGTCATTGTTTGCAATAACCTCTGCACATGGTCCTAAGCATGTTCACAACAGTCTGGAGCACAAGCTTCTTGTTACATAATGATGTATGCATGAGTGCAAATGTTTTAAACAAGGGTAGTAGGGATGGGGGAAAATATCAATACAGCATAGTATTGCGGCATGTACTGTGGCAAAACTATATTGATAAACCAACAGCCATATCAATATATCACCAATAGTTTATTATACTATTTAGATGAATAATAAATACTTTTTTACACTACACTAGATACATGACACTATGTTTTTTTATCTTGTGAGCTGGGTCAAATTCAGCTTGCAGTAAATTAGTACAATAAAGAAGCTGGAATAGTGCAAAAGTGCATACATTTCTGACAGGTTTTCCTTAAAGTGTTGCTCGGTTTGTCTGCTTGACCATTCCGATTTGCACTGCAGCATTAAAATTGACCTGAAATACACAATCTGAGAAATGTTCTTGTTTTTTTTTAAAAGATATGCTGCCAATAATTTCCATTTTGTGGAGATGAAGTTGGAAAAAGGTAATAGATTTCAAAGAAATGCAGAATGTTGGTATTGTATCGTGAATATTGGTATTATATCTAATAGTAAATTTGTATCGTGACACAAGTATCATGATATTATTGTATCATGGGGCGTCTTGGTGATTCCCAGTGTTTTAAACATGGATGGGGGAAAATATCAATACAGCATAGTATTGCAGCATGTACTGTGGCAAAACTATATTGATACACTAACACCCATATCAATATATCACCAATAGTTTATTATACTATTTGGATGAATAACAAATACATTTTCTACACTATGCTAGATACTTGACACTGTTTTTTTTCTGGTGAGATGAGTCGCAATCAGCTTGCAGTAAGTTAGTAAAATAAAGAAGCTGGCATAGTGCAAAAGTTCATACAACATTTCGAACAGGTTTTCCTCAAAGTGTTGCTCCGTTAGTCTGCTTGACCATTAGAACTTGCACCGCAGCATTAAAATTGACCTGAAATACACAATCTGAGAAATGTTCTTGTTTTTTTAAAAGATATGCTGCCACTAATTTCCTTTTGTGGAGATGAAGTTGGAAAAAAGTAATAGATTTCAAAGAAATGCAGAATGTTGGTATTGTATCGTGAATATTGGTATTATATCTAATAGTAAATTTGTATCGTGACACAAGTATCATGATATTATTGTATCATGGGGCGTCTTGGTGATTCCCAGTGTTTTAAACATGGATGGGGGAAAATATCAATACAGCATAGTATTGCAGCATGTACTGTGGCAAAACTATATTGATACACTAACACCCATATCAATATATCACCAATAGTTTATTATACTATTTGGATGAATAACAAATACATTTTCTACACTATGCTAGATACTTGACACTGTTTTTTTTCTGGTGAGATGAGTCGCAATCAGCTTGCAGTAAGTTAGTAAAATAAAGAAGCTGGCATAGTGCAAAAGTTCATACAACATTTCGAACAGGTTTTCCTCAAAGTGTTGCTCCGTTAGTCTGCTTGACCATTAGAACTTGCACCGCAGCATTAAAATTGACCTGAAATACACAATCTGAGAAATGTTCTTGTTTTTTTAAAAGATATGCTGCCACTAATTTCCTTTTGTGGAGATGAAGTTGGAAAAAAGTAATAGATTTCAAAGAAATGCAGAATGTTGGTATTGTATCGTGAATATTGGCATTGTATCGTATAGTAATTTTGTATCGTGACACAAGTATCATGATATTATTGTATCATGGGGAGTCTGGTGATTCCCAGTCCTAAGGACCAACACATGCATCCTCTCTATCTGTAAATAAACTGCATCAGAGTTGGTTGACACACATGTCATTATGCAATACAATGTTTGTGCTTGAGACCGTTATGTCAAACTGAAAACTTGATTTTTGGCCTTTATCTTGACCTTAAAGTACAGTAAGTGTGCAAAACCAGAAAGCAGAGATGCTGGATATACAAGCTCTATATCACATGTCAAACTCAGTTCCTGGAGGACCACAGATCTGCACAGTTTAGCTTCAATACACTCTGTGCAACCCAATCTTTGTGCTTTAATAAGTAAAGGAATCTGTTTTTTGTTTGCTTTGATTCTGATGCACTGCGCCTTTTCAGTCATCTGGAGGAAAAGTCAAGGAGGAAGTGCCCCACAACATCCTGTTCTTGTGTTTCCCTTCCACAATTATCCTTTTGCTATGAATACACATTTAGGTTGGAAAACATGCAGTTGGTAAGGCTTTTATCTATGCGAGCAATGCATTTCATGATGATTGAATGCTGTAGTTCAAGGATCACCTGTTAGTGGATTTTTTTATATCAAGTATTTATGGCAGTTTAAATGGATAGTTCACCCTAAAAAATTAAGCTTTACTCAATTTTTACCTTTATGAGTTTACCTTTATGAGATTCTGTCGAACACAAAAGAAGATATTTTGAAGAAATGGAAAACCTGTATCTGTTGACTTTCATAAAGGAAAAGCAAATGGAAGTTAATGGTCACAGGTTTCCAGCTTTTTTCAAAATGTCATCTTTTGCGTTCAACACAGGAAAGCAACTCATACAGGTTTGGCACAAGTAAAGGGTGAGTAAATGATGACTGAATGTTCAGTTTTGGGGGACCTATCTCTTTCTGCAACATAATTGAACTTGCTGTCAGTATCATCAAGGCAAGGGTACTAATATAGTTTTGTGTGTGTGTACAGTTTGTTTGACCTTTTAAATGCTGGTTGCATGTTATGAGTCACCTAGTACCACAGCTTCAGCTAAAAATAAAATAGCCTATGTTTCAAATGGAATAAGCATGAGTAAATTAACAGCAAATGATCATTTTAGGGCGATCTGTCTCTTATACATCACTTTTTTTATCTCTATGTGAACATCTCTTTCTGCCCCTGCACCCTCAAAATTAGGGGTTCAACCTTTGCTGATCTCATTTGGAAAAGCTGACAGACAGGACGCCTCCTCAGGTTTACATATAATGAATTATCAGCTTTTGAGGTTTCATTTGTGTCTCTGCTGGTGGTTTTAAATGTCAGAACATCTCTTCTTTCTGTCTGACATCTCTCTTGTTTTCGCCGTCTTTACCTCTCAGCCTTTAAGTTGTACGTCTCAGGTGTCGTAGGGTGAACTGAGTGGGTGAATGTCACACTTTCTGTAGAAGTGAAAATGTGTTTCTCTGAAACCTCATTTGTGACAGCTTCTTGTCGTCTAAGTGACTGCAAGTGTGTGTGTGTGTGTGTGTGTGTGTGTGTGTGTGTGTTTTTTTTCTCTTGCGGATGGTGCGGGCAACAGGTGGAACTTCAGGATGGATTCAAATCAACCCAACAGCGAATCAATACTAGTCTCGACAGCTGCGTCTCAAGTGGTTAGGTGTCTTGTAGAGTGAGAGAGGAGAGCGGAAGATGAGAGAACGGCCCTTTTGTTTCCATGTTTGCTCTACATCTAGTAATGTCTCGTCCCGACTGAGCTCTGGGTTACGTCCGTCCTGGCAGATGTGTGCTTTAAAGAACACAAACCTGCCTTGTGTTTCCTGCAAGGTGCTTGGGGAGTGGAGTATGTGCATCCAGTTCAGACAGAGAATGAGGATTTGTCTAGTGGGGTTTCAAGGGTGTCCATATGTGACTGTGTTGAATTTTTTGTGTGTATGTGTGTGTGTGTCTATGTGGTGCTGGTCTTGTGGGAGTCTGGCTGACGTGCTTGATTTATTGTGATGTGTTTGCCTCTTTCCTTCTCATATACTCAGACACACACATACATGCACACACACACTTAACAGCAGGCCATCTGAGCCCAGTCACCCTCCACTGCTGTTGAGAATGAACTCCCAGAAGGCAGTCTGTGAACAAACAGCTCGGAGCCAGAGCACTTATACATGCTAAATACATATGGAATATGTTCTGATACTCACAACATGTTTGCTCCGTCAGAAATGACAGTGGTCCGATGATGCTTTTGACCTTTCTTCCACCTTGTTTTTGTGTGTGGTGTTGCTGTTTGGTCATGAAAAGGATATGGATATTGTAGACAGTTATTTCGTATGTGAATTCGCAGTTTCACATCAGTTATTCAGTTTAGTTAATCTAAATCACAGGTAAAAAGTTCACCTCAGACTGCTGAACTCATACTATGAGTGCTCCAGTCAGCGCACTGCACAACTTAGCCACGCCCACTTATTTACATGTCGCAGTGTACACAGAATTAAAAAAATACATATTACAGTTGACAATTCATTCCATTGAATCAATATATACCGCCATAAAATAAAGATTTTATTTAAGACAGCTACACAAAATAAAAGGTAATGTATTAGACTAATGCGTTGAATGAATGATTAAATTACATTTTAACAGTTATTTATCGCCACCTACAAGTACAAGCATATTTTTTTGCTGTGTCAAATTGATCTTTACCATAGACATCAGTGTTTGTTTACAGCCAAACTGTAAAATGTTATCCCAGTATACTTCAATGATAATTAGCCACTTTCGAACAACAGAAATAATCATACTGTGTGGCTAAACATAATCCTGAATCTGTTTGATAGCTATACTGCATTTCAAAATGCTCTCTCTACATCATCGGCAATGCAAATCCAGGACTGAATGTTTGCTGTGCTCGTCAAATGGTTATTAGACACTGCCGAATCATTATTATGTGAGATTATACTACAGTGCTACACTACAAAAAAATACTTTTCTAACTTAGATTTTTTTCTTTTTGTCTTTCTTGTCCAAATATCTATCTATTTTGAAATCAAGAAGCATTTTCTAGACAACCTATGCATCTCATTTTATTTTAAGAAATAATATGTAAAGATTAGTTGAGCTTTTCTCTAATATAAGGGTGTCCAAACTCAGTCTTTGAGGGCCGGTGTTCTGCAAAATTTAGTTCCAACCCCAACCAGACATACCTGGGCTAGCTGTTCAAGCTACATAGAAACATCCAATCTGGTCTGTTGAGGCAAGTTGGATCTAAAATCTGCATGACACCGGCCTGCCAGGACTGAAGTTGGACACCCCTGCCCTAAAACAAGCCAAATAATCTGCTAATAGGGTAAGAAAAATAATCAAATGTCAAAAGAAAAAAATAGATTAGTTTGCTTTCCCCATTGGCATATTATTTCTTAAAACAAGACAGTATTTTTTGCTAAAAAACTGATTTAAAAACTAAATTTGGAAAAAGAAAAATACGAAAAAGTCATCCAAGTAAGAAAAGCATTTTTTGTGGTGTACAGAATCAGGATATCCATCTTTTAACATTTAATTAGGGCTGCACGATATTGGGAAAATCTGATAATGTGACGTTTTATTTTTCTGTAATTAAATATTGCGATATGGATACAGTTTCACAAGATAGTTTGTATATCTCTATTTCACGATTCAAACAGCATTCAGGTACAGAAATTAAATAATCTCAGTGCAAAAAAATGCTTTTCTTACTTTGATATTTGGACTACAAATGAGACAAAACAAACTAAATTCTTAGACCAAGTAAAAGTATCATTTAGTTCTCACCATCATTAACAGTTTTTTAACACAAAGAAGCATAACTATCTGCCAAGGCGGTAAGTGAATTAATCTTCTTTTCACTTTGGACAAAAATTCAAAGTAAATTTTTTTATTTTTTTGTTGCATGAATCATATAAATTCTGCAAAAATACAGTGATTAAATAGAGTTCTGTAGCTCCTGGTCAACTGTAATTCAGACTCAACATTGCAAATCTTTATGATGTGACTATTGTGGATGCGCACATTGCGATATCAATGCTGAAATGGTGTACTGAGCAACTCTTACAATTAATTATGCAGCTCTTCTACAAAATGGTTACTTTAAGTAGTAACCACATGTCATAATCTTACTGTTTTACTGTAACGTAAAAAGACTTCTTTCAGGGAGATCAAACATGCCTCCTTGAACATGAACTCTCATAGCTGTCACCATATATTCAGCTGATGTCAATGAAACGTTTGTCTGCATGTGCGACGATAAAACTTCAGGCTTGTGTTTTTAAAGCAGCCGCAGATGAACACCTGCCGGAGCTCTGAAAGCCTCTTGTCTTTTCGCGCCGTAAAAGTGGTGACCTCATCAGAAAGACCACATAAACGTTTCTGTCAGGGCTGCTGTACATGAAGTGCACAGGATGGAAACTCTGAGCTGGCGACGACTTTTTAACAATTTTTTTTTTTTTATCAGAAACTCAATAGTAGACTCGACTCAGTGTAATGTGGCCTGAAACTGCCCGCAGCGCTGTGACCAACTGGCTACCTCCAGTGTGAAAGCCTGTTTTGGACTGTCAGACAGGATTAGTCCCTCTGGGATCGCTTTCCTCCTGTCTGCCACTCAAAGCAAGAGACAGTGTCAGTCATCATGAGGTGTGAGTGATGTTCCTGACTAGTGTGGTCTTGTCAGTTATCAAGCTGTTACTGTTAAACATATGATTTTATGATCACCGTTCATTGTGATTTTGAGTTCTGTAAAAGTGGTGTATATTAAAGCAAGAAACTGCAGATTAATAAATTCCAGAAGTGATGTAATAGTTCCAACTATGCTTCTGCAGTTGACTGATTACATAAATGGCAAACTTTTTTGCATTATGTTTTGTTATATTTTCAAATATTTTTATAGCAACAAAAAAAAAACTAACACTGGATGAAATCAGGTTCAACATTTTTATTATTATAATTTTTTTCATTATTATTATAATATAAATTCAGGACGACATGTTGGCTCAGTGGTTAGCACTGTTGCCTCCCAGCAAGAAGGTCGCTGGTTCGCGTTCTGGCTGGTTCAGTTGGCATTTCTGTGTGGAGTTTGCATGTTCTCCTCATGTTCGCTTAGGTTTTCTACTAGTGCTTCGGTTTCCCCCACAGTCCAAAAAAGTTCGTAGAATTGAAAAAACTAAATTGGCTGTAGTGAGTGTGTGTATGCATGTTTCCCAGTTCTGGGTTGCAGCTGGAAGGGTATCTGCTGTGTAAAACATGCTGGATAAGTTGGCGGTTCATTCCGCTGTGGTGACCCCTGATGAATAAAGGAACTAAGCCGAAGGAAAATGAATGAATGAATGAATGAATGAATGAATGAATAATATTACTTCATATTCATATTAGAGTTAGGGTTTTACAGAGGGGATGTTTGGGTATCTCTGCAAACAGCTAGAAAAACGTGATCACATTTTTCGTATCATAAAATGTGGGAGATAATCAGCCAAATTATGCAGAAACATATTGATTTTAAAAAGTATTTAGAATCAATTATGAACAAAACTGCAGTGTGGTGACTGTAAGTGCTGAAGTGAAGATTAGAGAATTTTTGTTTTTAGACAAAGTCCTTCTAAAAATAGGATTTTAGCTGACATCTACAGACACAATTACATAAGTGTTATAAAAGAAACTATTGAAAGTGTATTCTGTCCATTAGAATTAAAAAGACACTTTATTAACTATCCAAAATTCCACAATCTTAAAGTTGACAGGTGCTTAAAAATGATTTAAATGTCTTTACTCAAAATAAAGTATAACTAATACTTTTTAAGCATCTTAATTTTTAAATTATATTAATGAAACTATTGGATATCTCAGACGTTTCCTTAATTAAACATCACTGATAAGTGCTTGGACATGCCTGTGCAGCATGTTTATGTGTGTGTGTGTGTCTGTCTCTGTGTGTGTGTTTCTAAAGGCTCAGAGCTGCACTTACATTGATAAGGAAAGCTAGATCCTCCAACAACCTACCTCAACTGAAACCAGTATTGATCTGCTTCGTCCCGGAAGCTGCATGCTCCTCTTAAGCCTGTGAACAGATTCGTGAAACGAGAGATGATGAGAAACAAACTCATCACTCTTTTATAAACACCAGTTCTATGAGAATCTTTGAGAACAGAAAATACACAACCTGGTCTATATTGCACCGCTTCGGTTTGAAGCATGTTTTTTTACTTGACAGAACAAACTTTAAAAACATGTTTTGACTGTTGTTTGGGCTTTTGTGCACATTGTGTTGTGTTTGTTGTTCTATTGTTTGTGTTGTTTTGGCTTATTTGCTTCTTTTATTTGCTTCTTTTAAAAATATAAGATAAACTCCATATATAAAGGCTAAACTAACTGAAACTCAAAATAAAATGCAACTAAACACAAATAAAACACAATAAAAAAGGCCAAAACCAAACAAACCACCCGAAATAATTTACAATAAAATCAAAAACAGCCTGTTTTGCATTTTATTTTTCTATTCATATTTTATTATATTTATGTTTTGGATGTATTGTATATTATTTTGGGTGGCTTGTTTGCTTTTGGAGTTTTTTTTTGTGTTTTTTTTTTGTTTTGTTGTTTTTTGTTTTGTGTTTGTTTGGTTGTATTGCCTTTTTAAATTAGTTAGTTAGTCAGTCAACTTTATTTGTCCCCGTAGGGAAATTTAATTTGCAGCATACACTCACAGAGACTTCTGGCATTTCACATTTGGCATATATATGTACATAAATTAATCATTTAAGAACATGGAGCACCTATTTTAAATAAAGATCCAATCTTCTAGCCATCAACTGAGGGAGGAGGATTTAAAAAACTTAATTGCTTGGTGTATAAATGCTAATTTTTTCTTACACACCTGGGAACACTGTATCGATGACCTGATGGTAGCAATTGGAAGGTGTTTGATAAAGGATGTCTTCATTGACAATCATGATAGCCTTATTTAGTACTCTTTCTTTGTAGATACTATCAATGCTCTCTAGTTTTATACCCAACAACTTTCTGGCTGTTGTTACCACCTTCCCCAGTGATCTCTTCTGGGCCTCAGAAGCATTTCCATACCAGCAGAATTAACTAAATGTTGCAATACTTTCAATAAAAGCACTATTAAACATAATCAACATTAAAAGACAATAATTTCTTTAAGAAGTACATTCTCTGTTGGAGCTTTTTCCTTGCACAATCAATCTACACATCCCACTTCAGTTTATTGTCCAACATCACACCCAAATGTTTATAATTTGTTACTGACTGGATTTGCTCCTCATTAATTAATGTGGGATGAGTTTTGCTGTGTGTTCTCTCTCTAAAATCAATAACCATCTCCTTAGTTGTAGTAATGTTTAGGACACAAGTCTAAAAGAAGTCAAGAAAAGGACCTTATATAGTATTTTTATATTTAAAATTAAATAAACAACTAATAAATTTAAAAAAAAAAAAATTTAGCCACAGTTTGTTCTTTGGTATTACTAGTCCTTGATATTGCTAGTGGCAGGTTACATCAGGGGGAGAGGCATGCTCATTATAAAGAAAAGCTGATTGGACAAAAATCCATGTAGTGCAGGATGGGTCATTGTTTTTTCAGAATAAAAGCCCTCTAAAAAATAACAGGATATCTAATAGTTAAGTTTGTCGAAGTTTTTGTATTTAAAAAACACTGAAAGCTTACACTTTTAATTTCATGGGCCCTTGAATCCTAGACTGTGCTCAAACATGAAGATAAATCTAAACAAATATGGTCTTAGATATGCACCAAGAAACACAGAGAGTCTTAGATGAGCTCCGTCTGGCGTGGAGCACAATGATGTCTCATGCTTCTCAGAGCAGCTGATATGGAAGCGAGGGAAATGTGTCCAGCTGTTGCGATAAGTTTCTGTCTCTCATGGCCAATCTGACAGCCGTGCCCACCACCGCTTCCTGAAGCAATCACCACTCTATCTGCTCTGCTCTGTACGTTTGCACCAGGAAACAGGATGTTGCCGGGCCACAGATATTGTTCTCTTTGTTTACCTGATTTGTTTGGACTCAACATTGTAAAGCTACCAGTTAGAGCTTGAAAATGAGTGTTTACCATATGGTTTTGAAACTGAAATATTGACTACTTCTCACGTTTCCTGCCATTAAGTGTGACCAGTATCTGTGTTATTCTTATCTGCTACTCAAACAGGAAGTGGCCCCAAAACAGTGTCCTTCACGTGGCTATGATGTCATTTTTGGTTTAGTTTGACTTTGGCGATGTGTTTGTAGCTGGTTTCACAAAGCTGATCATGGTAAAGCTAATCTAAAACCTCGTTTTCCTGTTTGTCACTGTGAACTAACTGTAACTTGGTCTGCTGATTGACATTTCGGTCACCCGCTAAATAAAAAATGGAAACAAATTAAATGTCAGTTTTGGTCGACGTTTGAGAAGACGGCTGAAGTTCAGAGCTATGTGAGAATGAGAGTTTTGTTAAAGAGATACAGCTTTCATAATGCTCTAATGTTAGAGGAAATGAAACAATGTGGCTTTGTGGTGTTCTGAATGTGATGGTCAAAATATCTTCTCCAGGAAATCATCCTAATACCCACACAGCACAGCTAAGCAAATTTTTTTTTTTAATGGAAATTTTGTATCATCAGGCATCACTGCAGTGAGTAGCACAATCGCCCCATAGCAAGAAGGTCCCTGGTTCGAGCCCCAGCTGGGTCAGTTGGTATTTCTGTGTGGAGTTTGCATGTTCTCTCTGTGTTCGCGTGGGTTTCCTCTGGGTGCTCCGGTTTCTGCCACAAGTCCAAAGACATGCGCTATAGGTGAATTGGTTAAGCTAAAAATTGGCCGTAGTAGATGTGTGTGAAGGAGTGTGTATAGTTTCCCAGTGTTGGGTTGCAGCTGGAAGAGAATCCGCTGCTGAGAACATGTGCTGGATTCATGCCGACCCCTGATTAATAAAGGGACTAAGCCAAGAAAAAAAAAGAATGAATGAATGAGTTTGTATCATCATGTATGAATTTAGAGGGATAGTTTACCCAAATATGAAAATGTGCTGTTAATTTGCTTACCCTAATGCCATCCATAATATAGGTGACTTTTTTTTTTCTTCAGTAAAACGTTAAAGTCCATGTAAAATCTAAAAATTACATTAGAATGTTTTTTATTTATGTTAGCGCACACTGTTATGCTTTAGTTGAACAATTAATCTGCAAGTTAATCAGCTGAAAAATGTTTGCTGAAGTCCGTTTGACAGCTTCAGTCATTATTTTTAACCATGCTCCTCTTACCATTAGTTTGCATAAGGGAATGATGTGCAAAAAGAAAGCCTCACACCATACTCAATATTCTGTTTCAGTTGGAAGTAACTAATCAGCAATGTCCAATTCAGGCAAACTTTAAAGAAGATAAAAAAAAAACAATTGTGTTTCTTGGTGATTCATAAAACGCTTGTCATTGGCTACCAGCACTTGGAAAGTAGAAAAAAAAACATAAATTCCCATTGCAAAAAATGCACATTTTGAAAATGGAAAATGGACATGTTTCCTGCTACAGTATTTGTCATTGTATGTCATTATGCAACAATTACTTTGCAGTTTTACTGTACACTCATGATGTACAAATGAGCTGAAACAAAACAATTCTGCAGATATTTTGGGGTAAACACAATTGTTTTATGTAAAATTAACTATTTAATGAATTTTGCATTCGCACACCTTTTGGCGAATTGTGTGCAACCATGTATTTTTTACAGTGTATTTAGCATCATTGCAAAATAATGATTTGGCACTTTATTTTAATAGTTGTGGCAGGTTAGGTGAACGGTTATTGGTAAATGGACTTTTTCATTTTTGAGATGATTTGATTGCATAAAAGTGCAGTGCAGGATGAAATATATTTGTTTTTCAGAAAAGAAATTGATATTTGATGTGCTGTGTGCTAAAACATGAACATAAATGCGAAAAAAAATGTCTGTGTTTTTCCTGGATACTGCAATTCAAAAGTGTAAATAAACAGAAAACATCCATGAATAACAAGCTGCAGGTTACTCTTAATTATCAGTTTTACAATGTAATAATTTTGTAATGATTTGCTTTTTGTACACAGACATTTTACTTATGATTTCAGTGTATCATCATGAGCCACGGGTTACAAAGTGTATTTACTTTCTCTTAAATTGCCAGTAGCTGTCGTTTTGCATTTTATGAATCCCCAAGGACCACATTTTCTGCTAAACCCAACTTTCAGTGAAGCTCATGATGGTGTAGACCGCTAGATTAAAACTACAAGACAAGCTTAGGAAACAGCTTGACATTGTTTGACTTCTAGGATGCTAAAAGCTGCATAAACAGTAATTTAATGGAAATGTGGGTTATTTACAACTTGATGTTTATGGAGCCCATCTGTAGTATGCAGTTGATTAACACAGGGATCCTTTGGCTTGACTAGTAAGTGATGGACAGAGGTAATTGACCGCATGCTACAGATACAGATAGACTAAAGTAAATAATCTGCATGTTTTTTTTATTTATTTATTTATTTTATTAAGAGCTTAGCAAATCATTTGCCTCTCAAAGAACAGTCTTTAGTGGCAGTAAAGGATTTAATGTATTGTTTTGTATTTGGGGACTATATTACAGCTATAAATTTGCAGCAGTACATTAAAAAAGGGGCAGAACTGAGAAAGGTACAGATGATTTTAATACAAAGAGTTCAGATTTAATATGTTGATCTTCCTCATTTTGACAAACTTGGTGGAAATGTTTGGTTTTCTGTATGTGTTAATGTCACCAAGGGTATGATGTTTACTTGGCTAGCTTAATAAATGTTTGTTGAGTTGTATGTGTGTATATATATATATATATATATATATATATATATATATATATATATATAAGTAAGTGTGCTTATATTAGCATGCTGTGCTGTGGTAAGTTGATTGTAGCATCCCGCCATGACCAAAAACACGACCCACAAGTGTTCAGTCATTAACTTTCTTTTCTTGGCTTAGTCCCTTTATTAATCAGAGGTCGCCACAGCGGAATGAGACGCCAACTTATCCAGCACATGTTTTACGCAGCAGATGCCTTTCCATCTATAACCCAGCTCTGTGAAACACCCATACACACTCATTCACATACACACTCATACACCACAGACAATTTAGCATACCCAATTCACCTATACCGCATGTGTTTGCGCCCCATACTCCCCCCCCCCGCCCTCCCCCCCCCCCCCCCCCCCCCCCCCCCCCAAAAGTGTGTTCTTGAATTTATAGCTATTCAATGTACAGTTGTGCTCAAAAGTTTACACCCCTTGAAGAATTTGTTAAAATGTAAATAATTTCAACAAAATAATAGAGATCTTACCAAACATGTTATTTTTTTTAGTAAGATATTTTACATAAAATATGTTTACATATAATTCACTACACAAAAATCTTTCTAGATTTATTAAATTAACCCCCTGCAAACGTTTACATACCCTTGGTTTTCAATACTGTGTGTGGTTTCCTGATGATCTGCTTTTTCGGCTTTGTGATGGTTGTTCATGAGTCTCTTGTTTGTTCTGAACAGTTAAACTGACTGCTGTTCTTCAGACAAATCCTCAATCTATAGCTGCTACCAGCCCATAACTTGTTTCAAAAATCAAATCCATTTAAAAAAGTACATTTAAAGAATCTTCAGTGAAGTTTCATGTTGTTCTAAACCATTAGATCTTTTTTGAAGTAGTATTTTGTGCATTCTGTTAGTGATTTAGATTGATAAATGTTTAATATATATCTGCCATATAATATCCAATGAACCTAATATGCCAATAACCATAAAAACTACTTTAACCAGCAAAAACTCTTTCTTGCATAGAGGCCTGCAGTGTATTGCATTTTGCGTTGCCTGTTTGTTCATCATTATTGCTGCTCTTGCACATAATTTCCTTCATGAATCAATAAAGCACATCTTTTATCAATCTATTTATTAACCCACACCATCTGCAGAGGAAATGGGCTTGAAAGAAAAAGCGGGGTCGAGTGAGTGTGTGTGAGGCTTTAGCCGAGTGAAAAAAGGGCCTGTTTTACTCACGTCTCTGAGTAAGTCATGGAGCGAGTGACACAGGAGGAAGGTATGACAGAGTCTTTTACCCAAAAACTGAGCCATTCACACAGGATGAACCAACCCCGGGGATCACCCAGAATAACCAGCTACACTCACTGAAAGGCATGCTTTCGCTGTGACAAATTGAGGGAGTCCCCTCCTCTGATACGTAATGCCTTCAGACGGTCTGCGAGTTTCCTTCTGGATCATGCACATAGGCAGAGTTCACAGTGCTTGTGTTGTGCATGTCAGGCTATTCCTGTCTGTGGTTCACACCGCTTCCAGATGCATGATTGCGCAGTATAAGGGAAAATCCTGCTCTTAGGATGACACGTTTCCTTTTTGATCTCCATTTTTTCTTTAGGTTGTTGTGGGAAATTGTGGATGGGGGAAGCTAGGAATTGATACCAATGATTTAATCGATAAAACATATTTATTTATTTGTTTACTTTGCATTTGAATTCATTTATGTGTTGTTTTGTTTGTTGTTTTTGTGATTTTTCTTTTGTTTATTTGTTTTTGTTTTTCTCATTTTGTGTTTTTCACCTTGTGTTTAGCTTTTTTTTTGGGGGGGGATGTTTTGAAAAGCAATTGTCTTTCTTTTGCGTTTGTTTTTTGTTTTTCTTGCAAACTTTGGTTGTATTAAGAATTTTTGTTTGTTGTGTTTTTTGTTTTGCTTAATAATTTTTCTTTATTTATGAATTTGTCAATTTTTAATAACTTTTAAACAAAGGTCCTTAGATTAAGCTTATTTTATCCAAAATAAAATATGATCATGCCTTGATTTTTAATTATTTAATTAGGAAAGTAAGATCTGACTTTGCTTAGACTAAAGTCATCTGCAATGGCAAAGAAAGCATTCTTGCAGGACTCCCAAAGTTCATCAAGATCCTTTGGATTCATCTTCAATGCCTGCTCCTTCATCTTACTCCAGACATGCTCAATAATGTTCATATCTAGTGACTGGCCTTGTCAATCCTGGAGCACCTTGACTTTCTTTGCTTTGAGGAACTTTGATGTGTAAGAAGGAGCGCTATCCTGCTAAAAAATCAGGGTGTTGGTTTTACCATTCACTCTGCAGACCTCTCGCATGCCCCAAAATGAATGTAACCCCAATCCATGATTTTTCCTTCACCAAACTTGACTGATTTCTTTGAGAATCTTGGGTCTGTGCAGGCTCCAATAGGTCTTCTGCAGTATTGTGATGATTGGGTTATTATTTGTTGGTCTTACAACTGGGATCGACGACAAGACTTTTGTCAGGTAGTGTCCAGTTAAGCCCTAAATTATGTATATATGTATGTTACTAATATTTCTGATTAAAGTGGAATTTAAAGGCTTAACTATGTATGTTAATTAGGTTAACTAGGCAAGGTAGATTAAATAGGCAAGTCACTGAACAACATTGCTTTATTCTGTAGCCAATAAAATAAATATTTTTTAAAGGGGCTAATGATGTTGACCTTCAAACATTTTTTAGAACTGCTTTTTTCCCAGGCAAAATAGAAATATGACTTTCTACAAAAGAAAAAAATATAGGAAATACTGTGAAAGTGTTCTTGCTCCGTTAAACAATCACTTATTTCAATCACAATTGCTATTTGAAAAAAAAAAATAAAAATTCTAATAACTTTGTTTCTTTGTTTTCTGTCAAGTACCTCACTAAAATGACCAACAATGTCCATCCTTCCAGTAAATATGACAGCAAACAGCCCTATAACTCGACGTGCATCTCAGAAACAACCCACTCTGATTCTGAAGTCTGGGCTCCATCTGCTCGGATGTGGTGAGACGGACATGAGTAGAGTCGATCCATCCAGTAATTACAAGTCTCCCGCTCAGGTCATGCCAGAGTGAGGTGCAGTATGTAGGCGGAGAGGAGGAGGAGGACAATGTCTTTCTTTAGAAATGCTGACTATAAAGACTCAATGACACAAGCTTAGTCACTTTGTGGGTGCGGGTGCTGCTTTATTCATCCGTTTATTTCTCGCGTTAAATGAAAAAAAAAAGTATTTTTAACTACACAAGTCACGCTTACTGTTGGTTAAAGGGTCAGAAATGCTATATCTCCTAAAGGAAATGCAAGTCCTACCTGAAGTGAACAGGAAGTGACATATACCACTGTATTTTCTGCCATGTAAAACCATGTTTGGTCTCAAAAGGTTATTTCAAACAGTCAACTAATGTTATGAAGTAAATCTATAGTAAAAGTATATCCGTAAAGTGTTTGTTAATAGGCTCAACACATGCAAAACTCAATCGCACACATGCTACTGTAATGGTAAAAATGGTAACGGTATTTGTTGACCGTATACCATTGTCATTAACGATAAAAAAGGTTCGGTATGAAGTTTTGCTATGAATCGCCACAGTATTATTAAAATGTGGCTGCTAAGCTTGCGTCTCGGAAAAAATGCCAATAAGCTTAGAGTGTAAGTTTGTCATTTCCAATGAAGCCGCGTGACTTGTGGTGTAAAAATGGAGCGACACGCACATTTTCCAGGTGCACCTGGTTGAAAAACATCTGAACTGTTCAGAATGTCGCACACCGCTATCCATATAAGTGGAACTAACCAATCTGCTTCACACTTTAAATGAAATGTACACTTTTTTTAATTAACAGTAAACTAATTACGTCAGACAAACACAGAGCACTCAAACACTGCAGTGCTTTTTACTTTTCTCCATAAACTTGTATCAGAGCTGCAACAATCGTTTGTCCGTTTGTCATCCTCTATGAAAACAGTGGTGGCCTAGTTAAAGAAAGATGGCCGGGGAGCGCAAGTGCAAAGCGCAATGAAAATGATGAAGGAATCCACGCGCTTGCGTTTTTCACGTGTGAGTTTTGGGTTGTGTCATCAGAATTC
The DNA here is from genome assembly GCA_903798035.1 of Danio albolineatus. Taxonomy (NCBI): domain Eukaryota; kingdom Metazoa; phylum Chordata; class Actinopteri; order Cypriniformes; family Danionidae; genus Danio; species Danio albolineatus. The sequence goes on from CAIGQQ010004897.1 coordinate 1,723,012, forward strand.
AGAAGTCAGAATAACAACATACGCGAAAGTGAGTGCCGTATAGCAGCATTGAAGAGATTGTAAATAAAAAAAGGATGTAAGGATGTCGCCAGAGTGCCTTTTTTTTGTCTTGTGCATCCCAGCCACTAACTCCCCATCTGAAAGATATTTAGCATAGTGGTGAATGTAGTCATTCAGTTTCACAATTTGTAATGTTTTTTTAATAATTATGCTTGGTTCCTTTACTTGAAAGCTCAGATTTGATCATTTCAATTAGTTTTGTTTACAGTTTGAGGTTTACTGTATCATTATTATGCATACTTTAAAGGTTGCTTTGATTGTTCAGCATTCACATGTCACCGTGTCACACACTTAACAACATTTTCTTCATCAAGTTTAAGAGTCTTGAGATATTTTTGTTTTTTGGTTGACTATTAAAACTATTTGCAGTGGTAATGTTGGTAAATTAAAATAAAGTGTTTAAATTTTTTCAAATCCTAATAATCTTAAATGGATTGTTAAAATTTGTTCTGAATGATGTGAAACATGATATTTTATTTTTATTTTATTTTTATTTTTATTTTTATTTTATTTTATTTTATTTTTGCTGTATCGCCTAGGCCTAGGCTTACCGACTTTAAGTAAAATCAACTTGTTGCTTTTAAAGCAATGGGTGTTCTCACTTTTTTTTAAAATCTCTTTTGACAGTGTTGTTAATAATGTGGGAAGACTCTTATTTATTTTACCAGTATATTGCAAAAACTATAAGATATCACTCATAAACACAGTACATGTGAATATGATTTCCATTGAATTTCCTGAAGAGCCTGTTTCTGTAGGAATACAAAAATGCTTCTTTTTTTGTTGTCGCTCATGTTCTGTAGCATTGATCTACACTAGAGATTCAAAACTCTTACGTTTGTCCACAAGACTTTAAGGAAATATTCTTGGAGAAGAAACTCGCATCTGGGCTCCAGAAGAGATGAGATGCGTGGGTTTGTTTGCTGACTTTTTGTGTGCGATTGTTTGCTTGTGTCTGTGTGGTATGCATGTGTTTGTATGTGCGAGCGTGTGTGGAGGCGCCAGGCTGGGGCTCCAGCAGAGAGTGACATTTATTAGTTATCTACTGATTGATGGTGGGCTCCACTTGAGGAGTTTGCGTGTTTGTCCTAGGCCGCTCGGCGAGGTGTAGTAATAACTGCAGTTATCAGTTGAGTTAGGTTGGTGACTCACTGCTGGTCTGAGATCAGTGTAGGATGACACCCACACGCATGCCAAACAGAGCTCAACTGAGGTCTTAGCAAGGCATGAGTCTCGTTAATTTAAGACTCAAATCGTTTCAAAAAGTCAACTTGTTTTAAAAGTGTAACGTGTCTTAGCAAAATTATCGCAAGACTAAAAGATCCAAGTCAAGTGATCCCAACTATCAAAGAATTTAACATTTAATCTGTTTGTCATTGAGTGATGTCTGCAATACAAACCGATTGAAGAAATGAATTTTTTTGACTCATGCGTGTTCTAACAATTTGACGCTTTGGGAAATTTATCATCGGCAGTCTTTACGTTTTAGTTTTTTTTTCTTTCCGCATACAGGGTGATGTAGAAGTGGAATGTTCCTCACATGAAGTCACCAAAGTGAAACTGAGTAACATAATCATGCATGCAATCATTTTCTTCATTGATTCATTCCTCCAATCATTTATGAGTTTTTTTTATTGTCAATTTTGTTCAATTTGCCAAATTCCATGACATTTTGTGTTATACAATAATCACTATTTTTATAACAGGAATTGGTGTGTGTGTCCATGGCCTAAGATGTTTTATTTTCATTAAATTATTCACCACCAAGTGTTTTTAAAAGTTCTGACATTTGAAATGTTTACTCAGTACCAAGACAACTTTTTAGAATGAAAGCTGTTGTTAAAGATTTATATGTAGTATGTACTGTACCATTTCATCTTCAAGTACAAATATAATAACTAAACTAAAATGTAGAAATAAACACAATGATTTTTGTAATATTTATACATAACTAGGCTTGTTACGGGGCAGCACTGTGGCTCAGTGGTTACTGGTTCAAGTCCCGGCTTGGTTAGTTTGCATTTCTTTATGGAGTTTGCTTGTTCTCCCTGTAGTCGCATGGTTTTCCTCTGGGTGCTTTGGTTTCACCCACAGTCCAAAGACATGCAGTGTAGGTGAACTGGATAAGCTAAATTGGCTGTAGTGTATGTGTGTGAATGTGAGAGTGTATAAGTGTGTTTCAGTACTGGGTTGCAGCTGGAAGGGCATCGGATGTGTAAAACATATGCTGGAAAAGTTTTCGGTTCATTCCGCTGTGGCAACCCCCGATAAGTAAAGAGACTAAGCTGAAGGAATTAATATACTTGTGAGATTTTATGACATGTAATAGACCCATAGCCAGGCGGGGTTTGGGTGGTTCGAAAGACCCACTCCTCACTGACAAAGGTCCAAAATTTGTTCCATACATGAGCTCATTTGTCCTGTTTTGACTGCTGCGCCATCATAAATTGTAAATATAAGACATCGAAAAAGGCTTCAAGCCCAAGTGGAATCCTCTGTTGGCTGTCACTTTGGTGTGACTTCAGCTAATTAGTTTTGTCCATTGCAAACTATTTTTCATGAGTGCAACTTCGGGGTGACACGGTGGCTCTGTGTTTAGCACTGTTGCCTCACAGCAAAATGTTTGCTGGTTTGAGTTCCAGGTGGGTCAGTTGGCATTTCTGTATGGAGTTTGCATGTTCTCCCCGTGTTGGCATGGGTTTCCTCAGGGTGCTCCGGTTTCGTCCACAGTCTAAAGACATGCGCTATAGGTGAATTGAATAAACTAAATTGGCCGTATTGTGTGTGAATGTGAGAGTGCATGGGTGTTTCCCAGTAGTGGGTTGCAGCTGGAAGGGCATCCATTGTGTAAAACGTAGGCTGGATAAGTTGGCGGTTCATTCCTCTATGGTGACCCCTGATGAATAAAGAGACCAAGCCGAAGGAAAATGAATGAATGAATGAATGAGTCGAACATCCAGCTGTTCAAGAAAACATATTACAAGTATCCTAAATCTTGGACCTTATTCTTAAAGCAAAAAAAGACCAATAAAAAGGTGTATAGCACCAAAATTGGCCCATATTAATATTAATTTGAATACTAATTTGGCTGTTGTTGTTGTTATCCATGAATTTTCAAACATACTTTTTTTACAAGAAAACTATGAAAAATTGTTAATCTTTACGTTATTATTATTATTATTATTATTATTATTATTATTATATTTTTTATTCAAAGGGCCAAATGTTGATTGAAAAAAGTTAAATATACTGGTGTGTTTGTTATTTGCCTAACAAATGACAGTAGACTACAATTTTTTTTTTAAATTAAAAACTTTTAACAGATTCCTATTTTTTTTCTAATGAATGTCATAATGTGATGTCATAAATTTGTATTTAAAAAAAAAGTACATTTAATTTTTATTTTTAAAATTCTAAATCTTTAGGATTTTGTTGGTATATTAAAAAGTGTGGTTATGATGATAATCTGACAAGCTAATCCAGCTAAAAATGGTGCTTAAAATGTCACTATAATGCAGTATTTTAATCTCATAATTAAATCTATAATGAGGTGAATAACTGCAGAAAGGTCCACTTTTTGAGAAAGAAGAACCACCCCTTTGACTAGACTGGCTATGGGCCTGTATAACAAATGTGTGTCCTGTCACCTAGAGTATGTTCTGTATAAATGAGGCTCTTCAATTGGTGATTGTGTGTCACATTTACTGCTGATTTGAAATTAAAAATGCCCTTTTATGTCAAAGCATGGTGACCCTTGCTCTGAGCTAAAAATATTTCCTCTGGGTAAACATAACGAGATGTTTTCACACCTGGTGTCTGAAGACATATATATGCACACCCACACACACAGTTTATTTCGATCACGTGACCTGTAGGGACTTCTCCCCATGCACGCACACACACAGCACAATAAGAGCGCAGTGGTACGTGTAGAACTGCAGTGGATGAATCTGACATGCAGACACAATGCTGTTTTGTTTGAGTTTTAGCGCAGCACAAGACAAACAGTCAGAGCTCTTCTAACGGGCCGTAATCTTCTGCTGTCAGCACACAGGAGATGTGTGCGCATGTGTATGGTGTTAATTCCTGTTTCTGTTTTTGCATGAATTCTTGTCCATATTTTGTGTGTGGGTGTGTTTTTGTGTGTTCTCAGTTCACCGTTGTTCGATTGCACTGTGAAAGAGCTGACTTGAAATAATAAGCCATACTGAATCTATGCATGCTCTCGTGTCAATACCACAAACCTCCACACACGCAAATGCATGTTTTTGATGCAGATCATGAATTTTCATCGCTCAAGAGGCTTTTTGTAATTAATATTATTGATTCATGGGAATAAAAATGTAAATAGGTGAATTAGGAATTAAGTGAGTGAATGAATGGATAAATGAATTAATCGGTGAAGTGAGTGAATGAATGAATGAATGAAGTGAGAGTGAATGAATGAATGATTGAATGAAGTGAGAGTGAATGAATGAAGTGAGTGAATGAAAGAAGTGAGTGAGCGAGTGAATGTTGTGAGTGAGTGAATGAATGAAATGAGTGAATAAAGGCATGAATGAATGAAGTTGAGTGAGTGAGGAAATGAATGATTTAATTAATGAAGTGAGTGAGTGAATAAATGAATGCAGTGAGTAAATGAATGAATGAATTAATGAAGTGAGGGAGTGAGTAAATGAAGTGAGTAAGTGAATGAATGAATGAATGAAGTTGAGTCAGTAAATGAATGAAATGAGTGAGGAAAATGAGCGAATGAAAGAAGTGAGTGAGTGAACAGAGTAAGTGAATGAAAAAACAAATTAATGAAGTAAGTGAATGAATGGATTAAAGGAATGAATTGAATGAATGAAATTAGATTAAATAAATGAATGGAATGAGTGAATGAATGAATGAATGATGTGAGAGTGAATTAATGAATGAATGATGTGAGTGAATGAATGAATGAAATGAGTGAGTGAATGTATGAAGTTAGAGAGTGAATGAATGAATGAATGAATGAGTGAGTGAGTGAATGAATGAATGAATGGAGTAAGTGAATGAATGAATGAACGAACGAACGAATGAAATGAGTGATTGAATGAATCAAGTGAGTGAGTGAGTGAACGAATGAATGTGTTTGTACACACACGTATACAGACACACATTTACATGCATATAAAACACATTTACTTTTGCTCAGACAAACATAGTACATAAGAAAAAACAAGTGTTGTATTCAGGTGGGAATTATTAACCTTGACTGTGTGGTGAGACATAAAAAAACGCACCAAAAATTAGTCTGGGTACAATTTAATAGTAGGTATTTATCTTTAAAGTCAAAAGACTAGACAAGCATACTCTCATACACATTTCTAACCACAGCTAACATAGAGTGAGGTGAGAGAATCCCTATAAAGTCTATCAGTCTATTAGTATGGAGAGCTGACCGTGCGAAGCCAATCAGAGAGATGGTTGGCCACTGCACGTATGCATATGCGTGCACACACACACACACACACACACACACACACACACGCACACACGCACACATTCTTGTTAGATAAACTGATCAATGAAATCTCTCATTCAGCTTCAAACTGGCGTTAAACATACTTCACACACTCCGTTGCTATTTATACATTTAAAGATTTTTCAACAAATGTTCACACAATGTGTAGCCTAAGAAATAGCATAACAAGCTGATTATGGTTTGTCAGATAATATTCTGCTGAAAGTGGATTTGAGTCAATAAGTCAATATGGTGGGAATGTTGGAATTGATTTCTGCGCTGCACACATCTCTCTTTCCCTTTCACACTCACTCTCTTTTTTCCCTCCCATGCTTTCTCTCTTTAATGAATCAGTGTGTCATTATGAATATAGAGGTCAAAAGTAGCAGCTCTTCAGCACCAGATTGATTCGGGAAAGAAAAATCGCTACAATATGAGGCTGCATGATATTTGTTATTTGATATTATGCATGCATATTTAACTTTTTAGATGATCTATTTTGACCCCAAAGCTAAACTGAAAAAATGGTTCTATATGTGACCCTGGAAAACAAATTACTGTCTAATGCAAGAGCCAAAAATGCATTGTGAGGGTCAAAATGATGTAAGGATCTTGTTCCATGAATATATTTTTAAATGTATTCCCTACTGTAAATATATTAAAACTAAATGTCTGACTGGTAAAGTGCATTGCTAAGAAATTTGGACAACTTTAAACCTGATTTTCTCTCAGAATCCAGATTGTTCAATATTACATCTCACCCAAATATGAGAACATGTATATCAATGGAAAGGTAATTTATTTAGCTTTCAGATATTGCGTTAATCTCAGTTTAAAAAACCCTCAACAAATTACTGCCTAATGCTGGAGCCCTAATACATTGTATGGGTCAAAATGAAAGATTTTTCTTTTATATCATCAAAAATCATTAGAATTTTATGTGAAGATCTTGTTTCATTAATATATTTTAAATACTTTCCCTTCTGTAAATATATTAAAACTACGTAATTTCATTTTGCTAAGATTGCTAAGAACTAAGGATTGCTAAGAACTTCAGACAACTTTAAACACGATCCTCTCATATTTCGGAATGTTTTTTTTTTTTTTTTTTTTTTTTTTTTTTGAGCCCTCAGATTCCAGATTGTCAGATAGCTGCATCTCACCCAAATATAAGAACATATAGATCAATGGAAAGGTAATTTTTTCAGCTTTCAGATATTTCATTAATCTCAGTTTGAAAACAACAAATTACTGCCTAATGCAGGAGTCTTAATACATTGTGAATGTCAAAATGAAAGATTTTTCTGTCAAAAATCATTAGAATATTATGTGAAGATCTTGTTCCATGAATATATTTGAAAATAATTTCCCTTCTGTGACTATAATAAAACTAAATGTCTGACTGGTAAAGTGCATTGCTAAGAAATTTGGACAACCTTAAACTGGATTTTCTCAGTATTTAGATTTTTTGGATCCCTAATTACATCTCACCCAAATATAACCGTGTATATGTCAATGGAAAGGTAATTTATTCAGCTTTCAGATATTGCAATAATCTCCATTTCAAAACAACAACAACAACAACAACAACAAAACACTTATGACTGGTTATGAGGTCCAGGGTCACATTTCTACTTCTATTGCACAGTACAGTTTTATTGTACACTGTTACTGTTGCTTTGTTGTCAAAATGTAATTTGTTGAATCTTACTTGTATTGATATTGTGAAGTTTACTTTGTAGTACTCAGGGCAATGTGCCCATCCTAGGTCAGGCCGTTAAAATGAAGTGCACATGGGCTGCTTGCCAGCTCTCAGCGAATGTATAATTTGTAACACTGAAGGCTGAAAGCAAGGGAGTAGATGGAGGATGAGACAAAGAGAATAGGGGGTATGCAGGATGTGGAAGGAGTATACCAAAAAGGTTTGATTGGCAGGGTGGGGGTTAGGGGGATTCCTGGAGGGGACAGGTCCCGTCTGTGCACACCACCCCCTTTTTCATTTCCTCGGGCACATGTGTCCTCCCTTTCCCCTGGGACAGACCTTAACCAGGCAGTGGTCTGATGAGACAGAAGTGTCCCCTCTCTTTGTTATCATTGGCATAAGGCAGTTTTCGTCAGATGTTTGCACACACACAGTCCCGACAGCTTAGCTCTCTGAAGCAGAGACAGAAAAGCCTGGAATTAATATTCTTATACCGCCAACTTCAAAGAGAATCTTGTCTTTTAGATTCCATCTTTGAATCTGTGTTTATTTGCAGGTTGGAGATGAGAGAGTCTGCTCACATAGAGAGAGCTGAACACTGAATCCTAACTGGTGCACAGTTTTATTCTTTACAGTGAAATTAACAACTACAAAATGTTGTTGGCATTGTTTTTGACAACTGTACAGTTTATACTGTACTGAAAGAAGAAACTAGAACAGCATGATTTTTAAAAATCAAATTATAGTAAATAATCTGTAATCTGAAAACTCTTTGTTATGCCTAAGCAAGGAATGTGTCGTTACATTATTAACTAGGCATGTGCTGGTATAGGTTTCTGACAAAATGATTACCTTGGATAAAAAATATCATGGTTTCACAGCAACGGTATTGTGATGACTGCTCTAAAATAAGTTCTTTTTTAAATGTCTGGGTAAAAAACAAATCAAACCCCCCCACCCCCCCACCCAATAACAACACCCCCCCAATAACAATATGACCTACATTTTATTTTAAGAAACATTTATAATATTTTGTAACATTAAACGTGTCAGACTAAATTATTCAAATAAATCATTGACTTCTGCTGTCTTCATTAGTTTAAAAACACAGATTTATTACATATACCTTAGGAACGGAATAACAGAAAAATTTAGAAACCTTGGCTTTTTCAAACTGGGGTAAACCTTGAAACTGGTTATCATCCCATGCTTATTATCAACCAGTATTTATAATCTAATATCACATAATCAGAAATTTTAAAAAGACTTGTGCAAACTAATAATTCATGTAGTCTTAAGTTGTCAGTTTTAGTGTAGATTTCAAAGTAATACATAGTTTTTCTAATAATAAAATGGGCTGAAATAATATAATAAAAGTTTTGACTGAATTTAAACAACATATTAATTAACACACAAAAATAAGAGCACTGATTGTCTGTTGTTCTGCTCAATTGTTCAGGGGTACCCCAAGGCTCTGTACTGGGCCCATCTAATCCTCCACTGCGAGACATTGAACTTGACTTTTTAATTATGCACATCACGCCAAAGACTCCAGCACAGTTGTACAGACTGATGTACACCACTCCCCCTTAGTCTCTTTTCTCGTAATCGAACTGATTGTTGTGTAATTCGAGCTTGCACTTTGCATCTTAACTGCTGTGAGCGGCAGGGAACGCCTGCTGTCTCTGAGGACTCATTATAGAAGGATAATGAGATTGAAATTGCTCTTTTATAGAAATTGTTTTGCCCCACAATTTTGCGTTCATAAGATTGTGGGTAATATCCTGCGTGCTGCCTCCGTTATCTCTGCCATGTAGTTTTTTTTCAAAGAGCATTTATGGCGCGGAATTAGTGGTTTTAGCATAAAGAGAGGGAGGATTTGCTAATGAGCGCATGAAATATTCCAGCCACACGAATTCGTGTTTGGCAGAATTTGCATGTTAATGATTTAGCCCTGAGCAGAGACACGCATTACCATTTAATTATTTGAATATTTTTTCATTAGATTGCATAAGCTGCGAATCTGTTTACATTGGAGCTCTTTAATAAAACATGCATTGCCTCATATGAAATGAATGAAGCTCTGTTGCCTTTTGTAAAAGCTCTGTGTATTTCAACTCACAAAGCTCTTAGTGTATCAGAGTAGCTGCGGCGCTTCAGACAGGATAGACTCAGGCAGTCAAACGGAGATAAAATGATGAGAATAAAACTTTTAGATGAGATTAAGAGCGTCTTATAACTTCTGACGTCTCGCCTCTTTCTTAAGCTCTCAGCAGGTCTTAGAAGTTTCTTCTTGTCTGATCGTTTCTGTCAGCGTTTTGCGTTTTCGCAAGATGTGGTTTCTTTTTAAGGTTGAGAGACGTTTGTTTACTCTGCTTTTCACACCACAACTAGAGTGTAAAAACTTATCCAAACCCCAAATTTCAGCTTCTTCTACTAGGTTTCTGGAGGGTTATAGAAGTGGAAATGAAAGAGATAAGTGTATAGGATATGGATGAGGTAACTGTCAGGAAGACCAGCGCTGTGTGAAACCTACATTCTGCTCTGCTGGTTTCACTGAAGCAGAAAATGCCCCCTGTGCTGTTGATGCGAGTGCAGTGAGACGGCCAAAACACTTTGTTTTTAAAGGCAGGTGTATATAAACATGTCCATCTTTTGATGCAGCAAAAGTAAAACAATACTAAATCAAAACTATGCGTTCACAAGTGATGCATGATATTGGCATCCGTATGGTTATTGGCCGATAAATGTTTATTTTGAAATGTTATCGTTGTTGACCTGATAACAAAAATGACCAGCTGATAAATTATGAATGGCTTGCTTCCATTGTTTGAACCACTTCAGAAGGCCATGAGGGTTTTATTGTCTCCTTCCACATGACGTAACATCTCGCACGCAGTTTTAATTTAGAAGTGATTTTCACCATGAAAAAATAGGACTTCAGATTGCAATGTGTAAATGATTTTGGGTTAAAGAAAGAATAGATGTGTACTTGCTGTTTCTGTTTTCTGCATGTATGTCAGTTATGTCCGTTGTATTTTCTTTCTCGTTTATCAACATATACAGTGGGGAAAATAAGTATTGAACGCATCATGTTTTTTTCCTAGGAATAATAGTTCCAAAGGAGCTGTTGACATGCAATTAAACCAGATTCCAACAAAAACTAATAATAAAATAAAACAAAAAAAATATCTGGAAAACCAGTTCTGTGTAATCACAATGGAATAACACACAGAGAAAGTACACAACTACTAAATCGTATTTAATACTTTATATAAAAGTTTTTTTTGGTGATGGCAGCTTAAAGACGCCTCTCATATGGAGAATGAAGTCACATGCTTCATTGCTCAGGTGTGAGTTTTTCACAGACTTCAACAGAGTGTAAAAATCTTGAGGGTTCTGTGGGTCTTATCTAACAAATCTGATCTTTAATTTGTATTTTATATTGGATTCAAGTCAGGAGATTGGCCGGGCCATTCTACAGCTTCTCTGAAAGCATTTGGGAGTTTTTTTGGCTGTGATTTGGATCATTATCTTGCTGAAATGTCTTCCCTGGATTTTGTCTTCATCATCCTGGGAATTTGAATGTTTGGACTGAAGCAGCTAATATTAATTTACAGTGAGGAATGGCAGAGGGTTGCTGAAGAACTACTGAGAGATTTTAGCTGCTGTCTGGGCTTTCACTGCCTCTCTACACCTCCCTTTTTACATGTGTTCAATACTTTTTTCCTGTGTCATTTTATTACACATAACTTCATTTGGAATCTTGTTGGTTTAGTTTTATTTGTATATATGGATTTTGTTAGTTGTTACGAACATCCAGTGAAATTTTCATGTCAACAGCACCTTTACAGTATATGTTGTTAAAAATGGTGACATGTTCATTAATTATTTTCCCCGCTGTATATCAACTATAAGTTTCGAAATATCCGTCTATTTCACATTTTTGCTAAGAAATCATTTTCAACTGACAAATTGCAGGAGAGCAGGAAAAAAAGAATCATACTAATTTGCAATGTAATAACACACCAAGCAAACAAACAAAACAACAACAAAAACTACAACTAACAACCAAACAAGAAACCCTGCAATTTAAGGTATCATTCAAATCTGAAGCACAAGCTGTTCTGATTACAGTTTCTTTTCTTCCATCTCTTGTCTTCAAAAAACAATAAACCAAAAAGTTGAACAATATAGTTACAAGAATCCCATCCGTTTTTCATGAACATGTTCAAAGCCGTGGAGTTGGAGTGGTTTAGTGTGTGCATGTGTGTGTGGGAGAGAGCGCGAAAAGTGAGAGAGGGTTGTGGCAGCATTGATTTAGTCATAAAACAGAGGCTTGTGATGTTGCACCCCCCCCGCGCTTCCATATGCGAGTCTCTCCTTCCTGCATCCTCCCCTCATCCCTCATTACAGACACTAGAAGACCACTTCAAGGTTTAGATGTTTAGACCAAGAGCAGACAGCCCCGTACTTGGCTAATGGACAGGCTTGTTTGTCAGTTCCTCCACAATGTGATTTGTTGACAGTTTTAATTATTCATTGAGATTTGTGTATGGGTGTTGCCGGTAATGTGTGAGTCTATGGCAGATTGGCCTGCAGCAGGAGGTCTTAATAGATATCTCATCTGTTCTCCAGCTCTGAGGGGTCCTGTTACCGCACTCGCTGTCATGCACGGGCCGTCCTGCTGTGTAGCTGTGTCAGCCAGGTGTTTTATTGATGAGTCACGTCGCTGGCCTGGTGGGCTCACTTCTGTAGGGAGCTTTCGGATATAAAAGCAGGACTGAGAGGAAGAGAATAAGTGAATATGAAAATGAATTTGTCATTAGTATTGGTCTTGGTGATTTGAATGTTATGGAATCTTGTTTACGACATGGGAACGTGCATTAAATGTGCTATGTGTATTCGGAATTGTAAGAGGTAAACTCAGAATTGTGAGATTTGATCGGCAGGGTGGGGGTTAGGGGGATTCCTGCAGGGGACAGGTCCCGTCTGTGCACACCACCCCCTTTGTCATTACTTTGGGCACATGTGCCCTCCCTTTCCCCTGGGACAGACCTTAACCAGGCAGTGGTCTGCCTGCCTCCCTTTCCTCTTAGCTTAGAAGTGTGAGATGTACAGTAAACCTGTAAAATCATGAGATATCATCTCCCAATCAAGATATGAACTTGAAACTTACAGATATAAGCTTGAAATTGTGGGATATCCAAGATGTAAAGTTTAAACTCAGACAATGTGAACTTATAATTGTGAGATTTAAACTCAAAATTGTGTAATATGAACTTTGTAAGATGTCTGAATTTTGAGATTTAAACTTGAAAGTAAACTTAGACATTGGACGTTTTGAGACGTAAACTTAAAATTGCAAGATTGCAAGATTAAATTATGACATGCAAACTTGTAAAACTGTGAGATATGAACTTTGAATTAAGATATGATCTTGAAATTGATAGACGTTAGCTTGGGATTGTGGGATTTGGACTGGGATTTGATTCGAATTGTTTGATTTGAACTTTGAATTTTGAGTTGTAATCTTGAAATTGCGAGATGTAATATAAGAATTGCAGCATGTAAAATAGGAATTAGGAGATGCAAACTTAAGATCATGAGATGTTGATTTAGAATTGTGAGATGTAAAATAGAAATTGCAAGATGTTAGCTAGGAGTTGCAAGTTGTTAACCTTATTGACTTAAGTTGTAAGTCAATTTCAAATGAACTTGAAATTATGGGATGTTAACAAGGAATATTGAGATGTAAACTCATAAACCAGAGATTCAGAACTCTGAATTATGATATAAATTTGAAATTGCAAGATCTTAGTTTGAAATTGTGACTGTGAAATATTAGATATGAATACATGAAATCAGAATTTTGAGATGTACTATTGTGATTCTGATTTTACAACTCAAAATTACAAGATAAAAACTAACGCAGAGTAAAGTTATATTTGACATTCCGACAACATGCTAGTGATAAAAAATATCAGACCACACGATAGCACACAAGATGGTGCACACTGCTTTTAAATGTTTTAAAAAATTAAACTTGCTCCTTTAAAATGTTTTTTTTTTTTGTCGTAAGTATTTAATAATTGTCATTTTACAAAAAAATAAAACACAGCCTTCAAGGTGTGCTCTAAATTTACGTTGTACTTAATCACACTAAATTGAACATGGTCAAGTCTAGCTTCATTATAGTTTAAATCATATGTTAGTTGTAGGGCAGACAACACTTTCAAAGAAGATTCCCGTAACTGTCACTAACCATCAGGTTGTGGCTCCAATAAAAAGCACAAGATGCTCTTGTTTAAACAGTAAAGTGACAAGGCTATTCTGTAAATCAATTTAATTTCATCCACAGTGTTCAGTGCTCTGACTGACAGCCGGCCGGCGTAATGACAGTATTTATGGAGGTGGGTGTGTGCTGCTGAATGTAGGTCAACAAAAAAGTGAAAGACAATAGCAGTGCTGAGTCCTACAGGTGTCAGGAAGCATAAGAGAATGTCACACGGGCCGTTAAACATGACAGGTGCTTCCACCTGAACCACACATGTAAACTGCATTATGCACTAGACCGTGTGTGTTGCAGACTGCATGTAGAGCTACAGTTCTATAATTTACATCAATAAGTACTAGATAGCACACGCAGATTACATATGGATCATATGAATGGAAGTGTGGGGTTATTAAGATTAAGTATTTTTAAGAAATTTATATTTCAAAAATGATTGCAAGCATTTATCCAAAGTTACAGTGAACACATTTATAATGTTAGAAAATATATCCTGTTTTAGATCAGGGGTTTCCAATCTTTTCAGCCGGCGTGACTCCTAAAATAACAATGGCAGTGACTCGCGACCCCCAAATCCCTCTTTGGTGGTTATAAATATGCAAACGTTGCTCAAACCACAATAGGCCTATATAAACACGAGCATATTGACAACACAAAAATATGCAACAGTTTAACAACCATATCATTTTTATAGTAATTTATTAATTTGTAAAGTCATTATATTAATTTGATATTAACCTGGGCGTCACGGTGGCACAGTAGGTAGGACAATTGCCACACAGCTAGAAAGTCGCCGGTTTGAGCTCCGGCTGGGTCAGTTGGCATTTCTGTGTGGAGTTTACATGTTCTCCCCGTGTTTGTTTGGGTTTCCTCTGGGTGCTCTGGTTTCCCCCACAGTCCAAAGACATGCAGGACAGGTGAATTGGGTGTAGGCTAAATTGTCCGTAGTGCATGTGTGTGAATAAGTTTGTAGGATAAGTTGGCGGTTCATTCCGCTGTGGCGACCCCAGATTAATAAAGGAACTAAGCCGAAAAGAAAATGAATGAATGAATAAATTTAACCTTAGCTAAAGAGACTGGTGGACACAATGTTTTCAGCACAAGTCAATTCTTGGTTTAATTTTGGAGACCAAGACCGATATCCTTCTCAATGTTCATTTGTGGCCTGAAATAATTTTTTACTGTATTTGATTGCTATAAAGGTTTCAGAAAGTTTGTGCTATAAAATCAATCTGCTGCAGCTGACACTATTGTTGTGTTGTGTTGTTAATCTAATGTAAACACACCGATCCTATAAAAAAAGTATATTTAAAGGATGATGCATTTTTCATTTGCATATTGGTGTTTTTTTTACTTTTAAAAACTACTATTTTTATTTTCTGTGGGTCATGGTTAATATATGGTAATTATAATAGTTTACCAAAATTTATTTGACTTTCAGAAATCACCAAGCGACCAAGCTTGAAGCTTGCATGTTCTCCCTGTGTTTATGTGGGTTTTCTCAGGAAGCTCTAGTATTGGAGAGTTGGATAAACTAAATTAGCCATACTGTATAAGTGTGTGTAAATGACTGAGTGTGTAGGTGTTTCACAGCACTAGGGGTTTACATGGTTTAGTGTACTTTCAATGCTGGGTTGTGGCTGAAAGGACATGCACTGCATAAGACATATGCCAGAGTAATTGGTGGTTCAAATTGCTGTGGCGACCCCTGATAAATCAGGGACTAAGCTGAAGGAAAGTATCTGTTGTTTTGAAATGTAATGTCAAATGCTTTTTGAAAGTCACAAGAATACTAAAAACCCAATGCATCTGTTATTTCTTGTATTTGGTTTATTTTATCAGCTGCTTCAGAGTGCAATAACACATGTACTGTAAATGCCTTCTGAATGTGACTCAGTGTCTCGGGTTTCCAGACAGCATCATGGGTGTTTGACTGGGTTGGAAGTCTCTCTCCCTCTCCCTCCCTCTCTCTGGCAGTTTTCTCTTAGCCATAATGGTCAGGCTGTTAATCAAATCAATGCCTGGTCTCTGCTCGGCCATCAGATGTGCAAGTAATAGTTCAGCACTGAAACTACCTTTATGGCCCTGTACTTGACACTCCCTGATGAGGACCTTTAGCCCTAACTGCAATGAAGTACTTTACACGCTCACACTTCATTAACAATAATGACACAGACCTGACGTTTTTATGAGGTGACAATCGTCATGTTTTGTTGTTGTTTTGTAGACTTTGATCTGTAAGAAAACCTATTTTAAGGCTATCCCTCATGTATTCCAGCAAAATAGGACTTAAATAACAGGCATTGTGTCCCATGGTGCATTTTGCATTCTGCCAGTGACGTGTGAATATGGATTGACTTTTCTCATAGAGGTCAATTCCTGCTGGGCTGTGGGGGACTTTTAACATGACGTTAGAGTTTGATTGAACTTCAGAGCTAGGCGGATTATATGTTACCTCTTATACAAAATAACAAATGCCCTTCCTTTTGGGACAGTCTGGATATGGAGCAGCCAAAACGTGGAAAATGGAAACATGCAAACCCTCATCGGACCACTCATAAGAATCTACGTGGCACCGTTCTGAGCTCAAAAGCACTATGTGTGTGTGTGTGTGTTCCAATGTGAATGGGGGGTAGTTATTAGAGGTTTTGACTGCAAATCCAGACAGATTGCCTGGATGTAATTGAAGGCTGAAAATAAAGGCCCTCCGGAGTCACTTAGCAGTCCCCCCCCCCCTCCTCTTCAGATGAGCTCAGATGAACCCCAACCCCAACACCAGCACTCTACCATTATCTGCAATTACCATAAAATCATCTGTGTTCAAATACAGCACTGTCATCCTTCGTCTCCTGGTAATATATGATGTTTTATAGGGTTTCATTCATCCGGTCTACCGAGCACACACAGGAAGAGCTGAGGCTTTGGAAAGTTCACAGGCTGACTCTCTGGTCTGGCCACTGAGGCAGCAGCTTCTTGACTAAACAGGAGTAGAAGTGTTGTAAGCAGCATGCCTGATGCTGAACACATTGTTGTTATTTATGAAACAACACATTGTTGTAAAACCATTTTATTGAATACTTATTATTGTTTATAAGTTTCTCAGAAGGTTTGCTGTAGGTTTCACAGGACATGAGCAAATCTGTAATGTTTAGGCTTTATGCTGCTTACAAAACCAGTCACATGGTGCTTATGTGAGCATAGAGTCACCCTTTCTGTTCATTTCTTTTCAATGGAGCCATTTAAAAAGCAGTCTAATGTAGTAATGATGCTTGTCTTAGCAAGCACCACTAATAGTATTCACTATTTTCATTTTTTGTGCAAACATAAGTGATACTCCAAATCATGTGATGTGTTGTAGATAATATGTATCTTCTGATCTTTTGTGATCAGACCTGTCATTTTTACCTGGTAGTCGCAGTGACTTGCATTCATGATGGGAGCTTTATTATACAGTATCCATCTATCTACACTGTAAAAAAAATCTGTAACTTTACGGTTTATTTCCAGTAGCTGGGGTGCCGGGAAAAAAGCTGTAAAATAACGGCAGTTAAATTTCAGAAATATACCATAAAATAACAGATATTAAATAACAGAAATTTACCAGAAGTTTAAATTTAAGTAAATTTCTGTAATTTAATATCCATTATTTTACGGTATATTTCTGTAATTTAACGGCCGTTAATTTAACCTGTAAAATTACACTTTTTTTTTTTACAGTGTAGATACCAGAATATCATAGGAACTTTGATTATGGGCTAGTAAACAAATTGCAATAATCGCAATATTTGTAGTAACCAAATAGAAACTACCCATAAAAAACATAGAAATGGCCCAGCAAAAACCCAAAATGCATAGGAACCACACAAAACACCCAACCTGTTATCACCCACTCAAGATCTACCAGAACACCATAGCAATGACCCAGAACCCATTGAATTGTCCATGAAAGTATTTTGTTACACATCTGAAAACCCTTGCAATAATGAGAAAAAAGCGACAACACACCCAGAACCACTTTAGCATCTGTTCATAACACTAAGAAACCATTTAGGTACCATCTCAAACCCCTAACACCTGTCCAAAAATAGTATCTAAAGGATATCCAAAACACAAGGGAATCAGTCAGAACACCCTGGTAATCACCTGGAAGATCTGGAAACCCCTTTTCAACCATCAGTACAGCTCTATAACGGTGACTCCGATTACCCAAGCAACCAACCAGAACAGAGCACAAATTCTGTTAGCAACCATCAATTACCTAGTACTGCAACACCTAGTGGTCAGCCAGAAAACCCTAAATGACCTTCCAACAACAGCACATAATATCTATAAACTATGTAGAAACCATCTGGAGTGCAACTAGAAAACATTGCCTGTTAGTTAAAAAATAAAACGCATCCAGAACACATAGGCCCCGTTTACACTAATGCATTTTCGTTTTAAAGCGCATATGTTTTGCTACGGTTACGCCATCCGTCCACACTACGCCGGAGTTTTCGAGCCCCAAAAACGGAGCGTTTTGGAAATGCTGGAGAGGCAGTTTTCATTCTAAAACGTTGGTGCTCCGTCTCAATGTGGAAGGAGGAAAACGGAGACATCTAAAAACGGAGGCGTGGCTGTTGAGATTCGCTACTTGATTGGGGCTTTTGGGTCATTGTGTATCCTTCCCTTATTCGTCAAGCCCCTATTACATGACTATAATGCCACCGGAAGACGGCGGACCAGCCTTCAGTGTAAACAACAACATGGACACAGAAATGGGAGCGTTGTTTGCACTATTGTCCGTTTTAGGCGCCATTGTGCAGTTAAACTCTGTCTTTTTTACTACAACAGCTGCATATATTCGCAAGAGGCAAGCTATTGTTCGAGCACTCACTAATCGCTCGTGTTTAAAGCGGCGTAAGCCCTATTTAGAATGCCGAGTGAGTTGCATGCTTCCTGTTTATACTTGAACGCCCATGCCCAGAGAGTGCGAATGGTCACGTGATATACGTTTTTGGTGGAGTAGTGTGGACGGAGATATGTTCAGAAACGCTGGGTGAAACGCTAGTGTGGATGCGGATCGTTTTCATGCTAAAACGCTGTTTTAAAACTAAAACACACTAGTGTAGATGGGCCCATAGTGATGACCCAGAACACCTTTGCATTAATCTAGATCAACCATACATTAGTTTATTAGCAACCTTTTTCATTGACTTGACTTAACCATTCCCATCACCCTGCAGCTTCTTGCTGGAGTCAGGTTGAAATTGACTCTAGAACAATTAGGGAGGAATTAAACTTCTGAAGAGAAACAGGAATATCCTATATCCACTCAGTTATTTCCATCAAATATTTTGCCCACGTAGTCATTTTGTAAATGACTTTGCTGAGCAGTTTTGCATATCCCAGATTAAGCTCCAGCCATCTCCTGCTGAGCTGTGGTGTTGCGCGAGGTAGCGGTGCGTCCTAAGAAGTACTGGCTCTGTTCACACACACCC
The DNA here is from genome assembly GCA_903798035.1 of Danio albolineatus. Lineage (NCBI taxonomy): Eukaryota > Metazoa > Chordata > Actinopteri > Cypriniformes > Danionidae > Danio > Danio albolineatus. The sequence continues at coordinate 1,742,034 of CAIGQQ010004897.1, forward strand.
CCGCTCTTCTCGATAAGAGGTGAGGCACATAAAAAAACACCTCATCCGCCTCAGCAGCGCAGAGGGAATTAGCATACGTTAGTTGCCTGCAGGCCGAGATTATTGTTCTGTCTTAAATTCAATTTCTACTACCTCAGGACATGCTTCTGTACTAGGATTAACTCTCTCTGTGCATCCGTCCCTCCGTGTCCTCAAAGGGACGCCGTCTTCAGCCTGGCTTTGTGGTTTGCGTGTGACATGTTATCAGTCTGTACCTCATGGATCAGGTTTGAATGATTCGCGGACATGCCGGGAAACCGCTGTGTGCGTCAGAGGTGTTGAAGCTTAAATGATCACTGTGAACTCGACAGTCAGCGCACTGACATCTCTCGGGTTCACCTATGTAATGGTGTCACTCTCTTGAGTGTTTCAGGTGTTGAAATATTCGGATGTAGTTCCTGTGTGATGCATAATCTCTAATTTCCTGTGATGGGTATTGAGACAGCAGGTGTGAGTGTGTTTGATGTAGGCTGGATGGTGTTTGGTAATGGATATGTTAGATATCAGAGTTAACATTCTACTGACATGTGATCTGCTGAGTTTCACTATGCGAAAAAGGATTTATTGATTGTGATTCACAGTCAAACGACTATTATGTTGAGCTATTCATTTAGTGAATCAACACCTGACGTGCTTTGAAACTGAAGTTGGAGTTAAATCTGTATCATTACTGACTTATTGTTAGTCTCATGCTAGTCTCATCAAATGTGTCGTATGCCACTCTGTTTTCTATATGTCATGCTATGTTGTCCAGGTGTGTGAATTGTAAATGGCCTCATAAATGGTTCATTTAAGCAATGATGGTAACACTTTAGATTAAGTACAAATTTCCGTTTTTAACGAGAGCCTTATCTGCGATCTTATTCTATGTCCCTAATTCTACCTAATATATAAACTTACAATAACTACTATCTTAATAGCTATTAATAAGAAGTGACTTAGGAGTTTGTTGAGGCAAAAGTAATAGTAAATGGTTTATTTATAGAAAGAATTGCACCTTAAATGTGACCAAAACGATTAATGGCTATTTTACCCCTTTTCAAAATTCAAGATAAGTGTCTCCAGAATGTGTCTGCAAAGTTTCAGCTCGAAACACTCATCAGATTATTTATTATACCTTTCAGAATATTGGAATTTGCTGCTCTCAACACAATGTAGCTGTTTTTGTTGCCTGTGCCTGTAATGCTAGTTCTCCCTGCACACCCTTCCCATGTGCCTGCCTCAATCTTTACTTCGGCTGCGTTGGATAAACAGCACAGTGAGAGACATGAAGGAAGCAGATCTCACACAATGTTTGTGAGACTGTGAACTTTCCTTTGTGAACTTTACCAATGATTATTTGATGTATTTGTTGTGGAGTTAAATCAAGCCTTTTGATGAGTCACACACAACGCCATTACAAAGTTCACGCACACACACACACTTACACAGTGTGTGCGTTTAACTTTGCAACTTTGGAAACGCATTGATATCCACTGCTGTATAGATATCCGTTATGTTAATGTACAAAATGAACCTGATTTAGCGCCCACAAACTGGAATTTAAGCGTCTTCTTTTATAATTGTACTTGCATGCGGCTGTGGTGCTAAAAATGGTAAAATCGCTGTAATTCATTACAAACATGCACCATTTTTAAAAATGTTTTAAACTTGTAAAACTTATTTTTGATCACATTTGATGATGATTGATGATCACAGCGAGCTAAACATCTTTTATTCTGGCTTGCTTTGTGCACATCCTGTCTTGTTGATATGATTATACCGGTTACTACAGAGACATGTTAATATGAGGATGTCAATCAATTCGGTGGGCAGGGAAACCGCACTCCTACGTCACGTTGTAGTGAGCCATAAAATGGGAGAGATTTGGATTTCCTATATTAACGTCAGGAAATTTAAAAAATAGACTTATTGTCTTTATATCCCTACAATATGACTGTGAGCACGCTATACCTGCACACAGTTCTGTCCAAACAGCTGACAAAAGATGATTTTCATTATAGATGCCCTTTAATATTCCCCTGCATTGCTGTTTATTGTATTTTTAGTTGAATAAATACAAACTTTTTGCACAGAAGACTTCTTTAAAAAAATATCACAGATACTAACCTTTTGAACGGTAGCGTGCATGACTTTTAATATTAAAAAAAAGCAAGCACAGTGTCAGTTGAGCTTTCCTTCCTCTATACTGACACCTAATATATATATATGAATCCCTCAGCAGTTTCAGTATTGCTGCATTAAACGGGATGATAAAATGAGCGGTGACTCACCATATTGAAACTTGAAGACTTAGCGGTATTAACTGAACTGAAGTTTATGGAGAGAAATGTGCTCCGGTGGGTTCATCAGAGACTTATAAAGAAATGAAAGCATCCCCTCGGCTAAGCAGAAAAAAAGTTTTATTGCCTATCTGAAGCGAATTTCACTTAAAAATGAACATGTTTTTCACACTGCAGAATCACTGACAGTTTTATCTTGTTTAAATTCACCTATGTTATATAAGAACTCATAACTCTGAACTAAAATACATCAACCGTATCTGACCCCCTCAACCTTATACATTTTCCCCCTCTCACGTTGGTTCTGCATCGCTGCTAACATGCTAATTGCTTTGCCACACTTGTGTTTTGACAGGAAGCTATGCTAACGTAGCATGCTAATTAATGGCTCTCTGCATACAGCCTGCTTCAGACAAGAAATGGGGGTTTTGTCTGGCACAGTTTGAAAGTTGAGAAGTTATTTGTGCCAAGCGAGACAAGTTTTGCTCTTGGGAGCTGCAGGTGCCCAGTAGCGGATTCACAAAATGCCACAGTGGATCCTGAAAGTTTGTGTGTTTGTTGTGCCTCAGAGGGGCTAGTTATCTACAGCTTGCAGGCCGGTTCCTCTCGACCTCCCCCGGGCTGAGTGGCCCTGCGTAATTGAGTGCCACCTGAAAGGTTGTTGTGAAAGGTGGGTTATCTGCCCGCTTTAATCCCACAGGAGGACAGCACAAACCCTGAGGACTAGAGCCCAGTCTGTGACACAAGGCATTGTGGGAAGTGTCACTTGGGAACACGGCTTTGAAGGCTTTAATGACTTGTGGTACCTAGAGACGGTGGAACTCATTATATTTGTTTTTCTTGTCCACAGGACTGTTCTGTAAATTAGTCACATGAGTAAAAGGATAATGTAAAACATGGGGAAAGTGCTAGGAGACATTTTTAAACCAGCAATATTGTTCACATCTGTGCATCAGTATGTTTGTATTAAGTATGAGTGGATTAATAAAAGGATTTTTGAGTTCATGTGAATCAGTGTAAATAACTACATGTAAATGATTTAAAAGAGCAATTTGCTCTGAGAATTGTGAAACAGACATCATTGCTTGGATCTAATTATAAACACCATGTATATACAGTATACATAGAGTTTATATCAGAATTATTAGCCCTTATGAATTATTAGCCTCCCTGTATATTTTCCCCCCAATTTCTGTTTAACGCAAAGATTATTTTTCAGCACATTTCTAAACATAATAGTTTTAATAACCAATTTCTTATACATGATTTCTTTTTTCTTTGCCATATATTTTACTAGATATTTGTCAAGATACTAGTGTTCAGCTTAAAGTGTAATTGAAAGGTTTAACTTTGTTAATTAGGTTAACTAGGCAAGTCATTTGTTTGTTCTGTAGACAATCAAAACCAGTTTTGCTTAATGAGGGTAATATTATTGACCTTAAAATTGTTCTAAAAAATTAACACCTGCTCTTATTTTTTAAAATATTAAATATAAAAAAACTATTATTGGAAAAATAATAAACATAATTTATCCAAATAAAAAATTAATTCACAGGAGAGCCAAAAAGTTTGACTTCAAAATACAGTGCAGAAAATCACCATACCCTTTCGAAATAATTAGTTTATTTATCATTCAGCCTGAAATCAAATCACATTCCAAGTAACTTTTCCAGCCTTTGAAATGTTTGTGTAGTCTTCTCCTAACCTGTGCCTTTCTACAACTTTATCCCAAAGGTCTTTTGAAAGCATGGGTGTAATGTGAGTAAAGGTATAGATTTTAACAGGGTATGATGATTTTTCTATTGGCAGCAAATATACATGTCTATATCTATATATACTTAAATATAAACTCTAGATTGATTGCATATAGATTCATTTTTGCTTCTTGGAAAGTATTACATGTTTAAAAATAATTTCTATAAATATTTATGATTAAAATAATGTACAATTTTTGCAATAGAGAAAAAGTGGTTAATTCAAATTTTAAAAAGTAAATGTTTTACATTTAAAATATGTATTATTTAAAAAAAAGGTGAAGTTATTATTAATATCATTGGTAGTAGTACTATTAATATTAATATACGTTTAAATGTATTATTTAATAAAATATAATTCTTACATAGAATACTACTACTACTACTACATATAAAAGTAATCAGAAGCTTGTTTAGAAAATATGAAATCGGAAATCCATTTTGTGACTGTAGCCCTCTGTAGACCATCAGTCATGATCATCTTGCAGTGTTCTGCTGCAGCAGGATCAGTTGGTCTCCGTTGTGTTGGCCGGAGCCCAGTGAGTGTTTGTTTTCTGGTGTGGCTCCGACATGCCCTTCAGACGGCGTGCATCAGATTGCACTGTATCCTCATGCTGTTCAAAGAGACTCGTGCGGCACATTAACTTCCAGACAAGCTCAAGGACAAAAAAAAAACTCACTCAGTGAAGAATGCTGAGAGTTCACTTTTCTCTCTCTCTTTGTGTGTGTGTGTGTGTGTGTGTGCACTGACTGCTGATTTCTTTTCATCTACTGACCCTATGGTTTTGTCTTTGTTTGTTCTTTTACAGACGAAACCTCACCAAACTTTCTCTGATCTTCAGTCACATGTTGGCCGAAATAAAAGCTATCTTTCCAGGTGGACAGTTCCAAGGAGACACTTTTCGCATCACCAAGGCTGACGCTGCAGAGTTTTGGAGAAGGTCATTTGGAGAAAAGTAAGTTTCTTCCTATTTTTTTAGTTCCATCAGCCAAATATGGACTTTCCAGTCTTCATTTATTACATCAATCTGTAGAGGCCATAACATTGCTAGTAAATATATGAATGTATTTATTTATCAAGTATTTGAGACTTAGCTTTCATAGGAAAAAATATTTCAATCGTTATATAGGTTGAGGGTTAGGGTTAAATATAAAGCAGATTTCATGAGGAGATTTGCCAGTCGCCACTGGCTTGCATGGTTCGAGATTTGTAGGGTTGCGCATCGATGGATTACTCTTAAGTGTTTGGACTCTCTGCAGTGATTAATAAACCACACTGAACTGGACTAAAATGAACTTAATTAATGAAAACTGGACTGATACTGTTTAAATTTTTTATAGTCCATGTGAAGCTGCTTTGATACAATATACATTGTAAATGTGCTTTACAAATAAAGATGAATTAAATTGAATTGAATTGAATTTATGTTTAAAATGAAACTCTAAAAATTGTAATAAATAATGAATAAAAAAACTAGAAAACTATTTTTTAGCAAAAAGGTAACTTTCACACAATAAAAAGGATTGTGTTTTTATTAAGATGTCATAACACTGCTAGTGAATATTTAAACATATTTAATATTATGATATTTAAATATTTATAGTTTTCCAAAGAAAAAAATATATTTTTTCAATCATTCAAGGGTTAAGATCCTGTGAGAGTAATTGAAACACTTTTCACATAAGCAAGGCAGATGTTGCCAACTTTTGAAGATGTTGCTTTGGCGAAATGTAAGTTTTCATCCCAATTCCAGATGCATCTGCCAAATCAGATCTGGTCTTTCCAGTCTTTCATTACAGCTCCAATCAATTAAAGCTCTTTGTCATGGATAACTGCTTTTTCTCTCCTCCATTTAGCAGCGAGTAAGTGGGGTGAACTGTCTGGTCATGTGCTCAAGTGTGATTTGGCATAAATCTGCACACCAAACTAGACACAAAGATGGCTTTCCTAACTGCTTTAGTCAGCATTTGTGAGGTGAAGGTCACTGGTTAGTTGTTTTTCCAGGCTAATTAAGAGCATTTAAGGGAAAGTCAAGCCATCAGTGAATGCTCAGATTACAGAAATAACACTGAAGGGCTGAAGATCTTCCTCCATAGCCTCTGCAAACAGGCCTTTATCCTGAAATATAAGGTTTCTCAGAGGGCCTGACCAGTCTGGGCTTGTTTGCTGAGAAGAGTTTCAGTTTAGGTGATTGTGGCAGTTCAAACTATAGTTAATAAGTTAGATTGGTTTGTTGGGTTTTCATATTGTGATCTAAGTAGTGAGTAGCCACATGCATGCCAAAAAAAAAGGTTTACACTATAGCTGCACGATTAACTGTTAATCACATGATCAGATTATCACAGCTCCTCAATCAAGATAATTCAAGAGAATTGGTTAAAAAACACTGATTCATCCTGTAATGAAATTAGTGAAGTCTTCAAGTCAGTACCCACAGTTGTGCCAGAAATAAATAAAAACCAGGAAAAGTTTACAATATAGTTACACAATGTTTATATATTTATATATTTTTAGAATTTTCTAGATTTAAAATAGACATATTTTAACGAAAACTAAATATGTAATAATAAAGTAAGTATTTTCCAGAGAAAATGTCATAGTTAAAACAAGAATATGTTTTGAGAGAAACCAGAGGCCATAACATTTATTAAGCAGCATAAGGCTGTAGCTTTGGTAGTGAATATTTTATACATTTTTATTATTTAGTTTTCAAAGAACAACAAGATTACATCCTCTGGCATCAAAAATAAACACCCTGTGAGCTTATTTATCTAGAAAATATTGTTTTGTTATATGTTATGTTATTATAATATATTAAAATATATTATATTCAAGATATTTGTTTAAAAGCACTCATTCATCCAGTAATTAATGAAGTCTTTATGAGCAAGTCATTGAATAATTAGTTAAAATAATTTTCTTTATTGTTTATATATTTCTATACACTAACGTTACTACAGTTTCTTTTTCATGTCTTTTTTAATGTTTGTCATTTACTAAGTGCAAAAAATGTTAAATATTTATTACAATTTTAAATAACTGGCTTCTTATTGTATGTAGTTTCAAATTAACTTATTACTTCAGTCATTATTGTTTTATCACTATTACATATTATTATTATTATTAACAACAACAACAACAACTATTAATAATAATAATAATAATACTAATAATAATAATAGAGTGATTTCTGAAGGATCCTGTGACTCTGAAGACTGGAGTAATGAAGCTGGAAATTCATCATTAAAATCACTGGAATAAATTATTTAATTAAATTAAAAACTAGTTTTGAACAGTTATTTTATAGTGCAATAACAATGCACTATTTTTGCTGTATTTGTGATTAAATAAATGCAGCCTTGGTTAGCAGGATAAGCTTATTGTAAAACATACTATAATACTATAATACATATGAGTATTGTTATAAACTTTAGTGTATAGTTCAGAATCTGTCCAGGTTTCAAATTTAGCATTGAAACTTGATGGAAGGTAATGAAAAAATAAATATATTCCAAAGAATATCTCATATAGTTAAAACTAGTAATAGCACGTAAACACAATATGTTTTGAGATATATCAGAGGCCAAATTCAGTAGAACAAGGCAGTAGTGAATATTTTATAGATATTTATAATTTAGTTTTGACAGAACAAGATGAATAGATTCTGTGGCATCAAAAATGAACACCCTGTGGGCTAATTTATCTAGATGATGTTGTTATGGTATTATAATATATTAAAATATATTATAGTAGTTTTGTATTAAATTTCTTTAAATATTGTATTTAATACTGCTTTTTTTATTCCTTCAAGAACAACTTGAATAATCACAATGTTTTTAGTGGCTGTGTATTCTGAACACAAGAACATGGCAATTAGTCACCTAGCCTACAATCTGCAAATCCCTGCTGTGTTACTGTTTCTGCTGCTGCTGTAAGAGACTCGAATTTTGATCCTATTAGTTTGAGGACTAAAAAGCTTATTTTAATTGCCTCCCCTGATAAGAGAAAGAAAAAAAAATAAAGTAATGTGGACGCAAGCTGATTTTCCATTCCAAGCACAGATCGTCTGATCTTTAAGAGCTTCGCAGATTGCCATGTTTAATTCATTTGCTATCTCTGCGGCTGCTGCATATTTCATCTTCCAGAAAATCGGTGGGTTAAAGGAAGTGTGAATGGGACAGAAAGGCCCGGTAATGGCACAGGTGTGATCAGCTAAAGCAAAAGAAGGGAAGAGAGAAAGAGAGATCGAGAGGCTGGAAAAGACCAGCGCTGTCTCTAGTGTGTATCGAGTTACTGCACTGATATATATTATAGATTATTATAAAGGTCTACTTCCCGCTCTGTGCAGAGGAAGTGTGCATGAGTCATTGATACGAGAAACAGAGCAGCCTGGCTTTAGCTCTTCTCTATCTCTGTTTCTGTCTCTGTCAGTGTGGAAATGAAAAACTCAGCATCTTCCTTATATAATCAATCCATGGAGAAGTAAAGTGCAGACATGTAGACTGATACGTGGTGAAGGTATACAAGCATCTTTCTGTGCATCAGGATAAATTAACTTGTTTAACTTGTACAGTAGTTTCTAAAAAGTTTCAGAGGAAATTTGGGTTTGAGTATTTTGTCATTTGAATTGTTTTGTTTCTGTTGATATACTTTATGTATATAGTGTATATAGTGACAAAAAAAGTATTAAAAAAATCACCAGAAATATTTACAAGAAAGATTTATTATTGTTTATTCACTATTACTTTTAGTGGGAAAAGGTTTTTATTAATAGTGTAATTTTTATTTTCATTTATTTTATATGCTGATAGAACTTTTGGCAATTAAATTTCAAAGAAAGAGTGTTTTTGAACATTATTTTGATCAAATAATTCTTAAAAAATATTTTAATTTATGGCTTAGATGTGAGGGATTTTGGTATTTTGACAGATACTTGCTTCAATTTTATTGATGTTTTGTTTCATATAGTGACAAAAAAAGATGAAAAAATTACCGAAAGTATTTTAAGAAAGATTTATTATTGTTTATTGACTATTACTTTTGGTGGGATTTAAAAAAAAATGTTTTTTGATAAATATGTTGCAATATATGCTGCATAGTTTTTATTTATTTATTTATTTATTTATTTATTTATTTATTTATTTATTCATTATGCTGATTGAACTTTTGTCTATTTAATTTCAAATAAACTGTTTTTGAACATAAAATCGACCACATAATTACTAAAAATATTTATTTTTAATTAGAAGTGAGTGATTTTAACATTTTTATTAGTGCTTTGTTTCATATAGTGACAAAAAAATAAGAAATAATTCACCAAAAATATTTTCATGATAGATTAAATAGTTTGACTATTACTTTTGGCAGGAAATTTTTTTATTATTATTTTTTTATTATTGATAAATAAATGCTATGGGGAAATAACTATTTTAGTTAAATAATTGTAATTATTTTATATTTTAATTTTTATGCTGATAAAACTTGTCATTTTAAATTCAAATAAACGGTGTTTTTGAACATAACATTAATCAAAAAAATTAAAACAAAACATTTTTTAATTTCTGGCTCATTAGATGTGAGTTCTATTAGTTTTTAATTATATAGTGACAAAAAAGATGAAGAATTTACCAAATATATTTTCAAGATAGATTAAGGTGGGAAAAAGTATTTTATTATTGTTATTGATGAATATATGCTAAAACGAAATCACTATTTTTATTTAAATAATTGTATTTTTGTAATATATATATTTTTATGCTGATAAAAGTTTTGTCATTTTAATTTCAAATAAACAATGGCTGTTTCTCAATATGCATTCTTCAGCGATCTTGTGTCCTCGTGTTCTCGTGTAACGTCATCATCATCCGCCGAAGTTCAGTTCCAATACTCAAGACCGCAAGAACGGAGGACGTGTGAAAGTTCCCGGATGTGTTCTTGATATCAAGGACGCACCGATGCAGACTTGAGCACCGAACTCGCTTTAGAAGTCCCAGAAGTCATTGCGACTGGAGGTGGGAAGAGCAGCATTTTATATGGATTTATTATTAAAGTTCAGAGATATACTTATTTACCTCAGGAGTTTCCCTTAATGAAACAGTGAAAGTTAACATCATAAAAATCTTAATAAAAGCATAAACACATTAAGGGTGTTTGTTTGTTTGAAATTCATATTAAAATCTGTTTTATTTGTATTGTGAAACATATGTTTGTGAAGTCTTTATGCAGAGTATATATTGTGAAATGAGGGAAAACAATAAATCGTTGAATGGATGCTGTAATGTTTAAACAATTTCCGTTTAAAGATGCGTGAGGGTCATGTGACCATCAGGAAGAACACAGCATCTCATTTCTCACAGGACGCGTTCTCTGTTCTAGCGGTCTCCCGAGTTCGTTCTCCCGATGTGACCTGGCAAGACCAGACTCCACAAGAACACAAGTCCATTCTCTGCGTTCTTGGAATTGAGAAACAGCCAATGATTTTGAACATTATATCGATCAAATAATTATTAATAAGTATCATTGTTTTTACAAAAATATTAAGAAGCTGCTCAAATTAAAATGTGCATTTATTAAATATTTATTTATTAAAAATGTTTATAGGGCCTCATGGTGGCACAGTGGGTAGCACAATCGTTTCACAGCAAGAAGGTCGCTGGTTCGAGCCTGATTCCTCAGTTGGCATTTCTGTGTGGAGTTTGCATGTTCTCCCCATTTTCGCTGGGTTTCCTCTGGGTGCTCCGGTTTCCCCCACAAGTCCTAACACATGCGCTAAAGGTGAATTGGGTAAGCTAAATTGGCCCTTGTGTATGTGTTTGAATGAGTGTGTATGGATGTTTCCCAGTGATGGGTTGCAGCTGGAAGGGCACTCGCTGCGTTAAACGTGCTCAATAAGTTGGCGGTTTATTCTGCTGTGACGACCCCAGATTAATAAAAGGAATAATTCGACAAAAAAATAAATGAATGAATAAATGTTTATGTATAAATATTTATTTAATATTGTTGTTCAAATCTATTTTTTTATTTTAAATCTAAAATCTAAATAATTTTTTAAAAATCATTTTTTTAATGTAGTAATAATAATAATAATACTTTATTTAGAAACTTGATCTTAAAAAAAGTGACAGTAAAAACATTCATAATTTAATTTAGTTTAAAATGTTATCATTAATTTTATCTTTGTGTTTAAAGTATCCTTAAAATGCACCAGTGAAATGGGAAACCAGAAAGTGAATAAAAAGCAAAAATCGAGGGGAAAAAAATACTTGCTGAAAAAATAAAGCTGATTTCAGAGGGCTCTAAAAACCTTCTCAAAGCCATGTTGTGCATTAAGAGAGACAAATTGGTTAAAATAGTGAATCCGAGTGCCTGCTCTAGGCCGATTGGGCTGTGTGATAATCCCCTGTGCTATCAGAGTAAAATCAGCAAGTGCATTATATTTAATTCACTAAACAGCTGCTGCCCGAATGAGACAAAAAACAGGCAACTCATGCTGGCCTTCATAAACTCTGCTCCACAGTGAAACGATAGTTTAAAGTCCCGCTGGACAGTAGTGAGGTTAACAAGGAAAAATTTGTTTAAAAACAAATCTCCACCAGCGAAACAGCAGGACATTTATATGAACTGATAATGAGAAAACGGTGAGCAAGACTTCCTGCTGCTGCTGCAGAGGAGGAGGAAGTAGGATGTAAATCTCTTTTTTTCTTTCCCTTCATTATATATTCTTCACCTGGGCGGGGTTAGTCTATACACTGTAGTCTATGGTAAACTAATCTGAGAACAGTGTTCAGATGAGAGAGGCGAAGGCGACTTCACGTTTCTTCCATTCTCTGGTTACCCTGAGTAAAAGCATTATATTCCATTATCGAGAGATAGAGAGAACATAAGGTCTGATATTATTATCTTTCTAGTCTCAGAGCAAACTGGCCCGCTGGATGAATTACTGTCTTGTTTTCATGAGGAGGTTTGCAGAATTCATCCAGTGATGTCTTGACTGGATGCTCACTACAGTATATACAACAAAGTCTGAGATCAATAGTGAAAATTATAATGTAAATTCATAATTTTTTAGTAAAATGTGGTTTAAAAAGGCATAAAACTGTAAATCACACTCATACAATCACATACAATCAAATTATTTTATTATGATGAGATGTTTTCTTTACATTTAAATGTACTTATTATGATTTCATTGAGGGATTTAAAATTGTTAAGATGACATAATGTACTATCTTAACAAAGGTAAAGAAGCATTCATTAATTTTCTTTTCGGCTTAGTCCCTTTATTATTCTGGGGCCACCACAGCGGAATGAACCGTCAACTTATCCAGCATATGTTTTACACAGCGGATACACTTCCAGCCTATCTCTAGGAAACATCTATAAACTCTCATTCACACACATACACTAAGAACAGTTTTAGCTTACCCAATTCACCTACAGTATACCATGTCAACCGGAGCACCCAGAGGAAACCCACGCAAACATCGAGAGAGGTAAAGAAACGTTGTTAAAATAATACAAATACTGAAAAAAGTGGTTTTAAGAAATAACCATCAAATGTTATGTTAGTGTATATAACGTATATTATTTCTTAGTGTACAATAATACACTAGTGTTTTAAGGGCGTCGCACACCGGGTGCGCTGCGACACTGCGCGCACAAGACAGTTGGAAGTATCGCATACAAGACGTGCAGATTCTTATGTTATTTAAAACGAAACTATTCAGATGGCGCTCTGTGGCGCAGCAAAAATATGAACAGTGTCCTGAGTCGTAGCTGGGCACCATAGACAGCTGCCGACTTGCTGCGTCGTTGTGCGTACCCTGATAGAAATCTATGATTAGAATTCTGAAATGCATGGTGCTGCGTGGCGCGACATCCGGTGTGCGACCCCCTTTAGTGTACAATAGATTATTTACAATAGATTACAATATATTTACAATAGATTATTTCTTAGCATACAATGGTGTATCATAACAAATGTAAAGAAAGAAACATCATTAAATTAATACAAATACTGAAAGTATTTATTTTAATTTAATTTGATCAATTTATTTCTTAGAAAATTCAAATATTGGTTATTGGTAAAGTTTTTGTTTTGTTTTTAAGGAAGTCTCTTCTACTTGCTAAGGCTGCATTTATTAGAACAAATATCAGTAAGAACAGGAATGTTGTTTTTAAAATAGATTTTGTTGTTAAATGTAATTTTCGTAATTATATTGATCTCATTACAAACACTTAACACGTTTGTTATGATTTTTAGGGATTGTTGAGGAAAAAACAAAACAAAAAACTATTTCTCACTTACTTTCAAGTGGTTCTAAACCCTGAGATTCTTCACTCTGTTGAATACAAAAGAAGATATTTTGAAGAATGTTTCAAACTGGCAGCCGTTGACTTCCAAAGTTAATGGCAACCGGTTTACAACATTTTTCAAAATATCTTCTTTTGTGCTCAACAGAATAAAGAGTGTGACAGTTGAAGGCTGAGTGATGATGACAAAATATACTTTTATTCATTTCATTTTCTGGTAAAAGCGGCCTCTTTTAATATTTTTCTATCCACTTTGATACATTTTTTAGTTTTTCATATTTTTTGATGAAGTAGTAGCACTGTTATAAAAAATTATTCTGCCAGATATTTTACATGCTCATGGTGCATATATATTTATTTACCTTTTGGAGGAATATGTCAATTGATTAAACAATATTTTGTGGTCTTAAGAAATAATTTTTTTTCAGAGATTTTTATTTATGTTTATTCTACTTTATTTCCACATTATTCATCTAAATGCATTGTTTAGTCCTGGATCTTGCAATTCAGCCTATGTTTTCACAGATATCATAGAGGCCTGTCTTTTTAAAGGCTGTTTAAATTAATGCAGAAATCTGCTTTGTGACCCCGTCGCTCTGACTTTGCACCCCTCCGCTCATTTATTTATTGGCCGCATTATGCGTGCGCCTCTACCTGTCATGCTTCAGTAATTGGCAAGGACAGGACCTGTAATGAGCTTCTTTTTGTGTTGTCTACTGAGAGCCATTAAAAAGTCCTCCTTAATTAAGGGGTCAGCTACTCTAATAAATGTAATTAAACTAGATCCAGTCTTTCTTCATATGTCCATCACTGATCCAAGCTCAACTCTGCCGTCCGGTTACTTGATGTGAATCGGGAACATTTAAAAGACTTATAAAACTCAGTATGTCTTACTTGCTTTAAGGGAATCTGGCATACATTAAGTTTGGGGTCGGTTCGATATTGAAATGGTTTTAAAAGAAACATATTCTGCTGATTTATTTGAAGCATTTGATTTATTTGAAGCAAAACATACTGAAGACTGGAGTAATGATGCTGAAAATTTTGCATTTAATCACAGCAATAAGTACAATTTTCAACTGCATTCAATAAGGAAACTGTAATAATAATATTTAGTAGCTTTAACCTTATTTTTGAGCAAATAAATGCATCCTTGGTGAGCAAAATATGCTTCTTTTAAACTTTTTACTGATCCCAAAGCTTTGGCTGATAGTGTATGTATGGTATTTATAAGCCATGGTTTTTTTATCTGCCTTTCAGTAAACTAACCAGATTGATTCATCATTTTCTTTTCTGCACTGACCAGCGTTTAGTAAGTTTATCAGAGGCCAGAGCCAGTTTTCTTATTGCTGCCAATGCATCAGCAGTTTTTCGCTGTGGCTGCTGATTAATACATATGCAACACATATTTTTGCACTTGGAGAAAAATGGTCAGTTTCCAGTTTCTATGCTCAACTGCAGTGTAATCATGCTGAACGTGCATAATGCAAAACTTGTGACATGATGGGAATGAGATTGAATGCTGAGATGATAATTACAGCTTAAGGAAAATCATCCTAGAAATGACTTGAGTTGTCTCTGTGTTGTTTAACCTATGATATGCAAAGTATTCGCTGACAGATTCTGTTTGAAATGTTTGCTTAAATGAAAAGCTAAGAAGAAAAAACATTATGATAAAGAAATAATGTTATAATATTAATAAATAATTTTATGCTAACTCTTATGCTGAGCTTCAAAAATGAAAAATGATGAAATCAGAGATACTTTCACAAAAGACAATAAATTAAAAATATATATTAAACTAATTTTAATATTATATTAAAATATAATTTGATTGGCTCCATGGCAAAACTGAATTGTCAAAATGCATCAGTTTTGGGCATCCTTGTAATATGCCAATTTGACTCACTATTAGAATTATTATATTGAAAACAATTGTGCTGTTTGGTGTTTTTTTATGTACGAATATGCAGTAGGCAACATTCAAAATGGTTCAAATCTTTCATTAAACTTGTCTTAAAACTATTGAACATCACATATTCTTGTCTTTATTTGATCCACTTCAAATGTTGACTATTGTTGTTACTGACTGATAATGGCTGATGTTTTTCATTTAAGAAATTAATGAAACTGTGAAATATAATCTTTAAATAAAAGCATAAAGCATTACACCATGTTTAAAGTTAAACCTAACAAGAAACGGGAAAATATTATATTAAAATGAAATCTGAAAAAAAAAAATGGTAACACTTTATTTCGATGGTCCTTTTGAGTATTAGCAGACTGTCTACTTAATATCTGTTAATACTGACATTCAACAGACATTTAACTGACTATAAACTATAAACTTTGCAAATACATGTCAACTTACACTAACCCCAACCCAACAGTCTACTTATAATCTAATGAGAATTAGTTGCAATGTAACGTAAATTCAACAAACGGACCATCAAAATAAAGTGTGACCAAAAAAAAAAAAATGAATGTGATTGCAATGCAATAATACTTACTTGTTAAAAATAGGTTGCCTCTTTTTAATTGAAACCTCCATACACATTGGACAAGTATATTTTTGTCTTTAAACATTTCATGAAGTCATGTATATTCTGATGAAATATAAGTATAAGGTAAAAATATGTGCGATGAAACTCATAAATCTAATCCTAATCCAGTATTCCAGCGAGTCATATAGGAAGGGAATTGTAATTGTAATGTTACTAACTTTTATTTAATAGCGACAGAAGTCAAGAGGAAGTCATCATTTAGATAATTGGTTGAACGTGTGTAAGAAAGGTTTCTGTGCGTGTTGAGACTCAAAAGACAGGCCACTGCCCTCCCTAATTATAAAAAAAAGCAGAGTTGATGCTTCTCATTAACCTGCTGCTCTGTCTGATTCCTCCACACTATTGTTTCTGCCATCTAGCTGACTCACTTCAGCTTTTTACTAATTAACAGGCTCTGATCCTTTAGCCAGTTTTGCTGACTTTACTTTTGCGTATGAATTCAGAACATTTTCTACTTCTTCACTAATTATGGCTACTTGCTGTACTGGGGAAGCTTTGAATTTTTATTCTTTAAAGGTTCTGTGAAGTGCTTTGAAATGTGCATTTTTTTATTTGGTAATCTCAACTGAAACACAAGAAGAAGGTGGCACATAGTGTAGCTCCTCCACTTAAAAAAACAGCCAATAGTGTTTCATTTTTATCACAGCTCTGCCAGTGAGAGTTGTTGAGATCAAAAACATCAAATGAAAAGCGAGAAGTGTCTTGAAGGGGGCGGGCATGTTAGATGTTAGAAAGGATTTGATTGGTCAAGATTTGATGAGAAAATAAAGTATGAGGTAACATAAAAAAGAAATCAATTTAGGTGGAAGTGACACACTAGAAGCTATTGATGTTCATTCATTCATTCATTTTCTTGTCGGCTTTGTCCTTTATTAATCTGGGGTCGCCACAGCGGAATGATCCACCAACTTATCCAGCGTTACGAAGCGAATGCCCTTCCAACCGCAACCCATCTCTGGGAAACATCCAAACATTCACACACATACACTACGGAAAATTTCGCTTACCCAATTGACCTGTACCCCGCATATCTTTGGACTTGTGGGGGAAACCGAAGCACCCTGAGGAAACCTTTGCAACCACGGGGAGATCATGCAAACTCCACACAGAAATGCCAACTGACCCAGATGAGGCTCGAACCAGCGACCTTCTTGCTGTGAGGCGAACGTGCTACTCACTACGCCACCGTAGCGCTCCTTTATTGATGTTTATATCATATGAACATGAATTTTCTTACTGTTTTGGAGCACACTAGCTAATAGATATTCTTAAGACTAACAAACTGAAACCAACATCTGAAAAACTTTTATTTTAATTTAAGCTTAAGGACTCACAAGGATGATTTTACGCCTGACCAAAAAGTAGCTCATGTCCAAACAAATCTGTACACACTAATGAAATGTTGTCCTTGTTTGTAAGTATGTAGTCATATTTGCGTGTAGTCATATACGTGAGTCTATATTTTTTTAAATAGTTACATATTCCTTATTTATTTATTTATTTATTTATTTATTTATTTATATATTTATTTATTTATTTATTTATTTATTTATTTCCAGGGACTGCAGCTGGAAAATAGCAACTTTGCCAAAGCCTGGCACAAAAATATTTCCTTTCAAGGTCAATGTATTGTTGTGCAAGTCCTTGTCAAAATAAAAAAAGAAAATTATTTAAAAATGTGTAATACCAGATCAGGGTGGGTGACACTGTCAGATGAAAGCAGTCAGTCCTGTTATTGTGTGACAAGTCTCTTTTCTTGTCTCGCCTAAAATTGCCTTATGACGAGTGCCTGACAGAATCTGCAGATGTTTTTTGCTAGTTTGTTAAAAATCTGCGGATTTATGCGGAATGATTTCGGGAGTATCATAACTAAAACCTTAATATATAAAATAAAAAATAAGACCTTTTTAACTTTTATTTAATCTTTACAGTGCAAATCCAATTAGATCCTCTTTATTTGGTAAACAAAGCAAGTCTCTCATATAGAATACATCTATGAAAAAAAAGAAAATATTACTCTACAAACTGTATTGTAAATAAATCAGATAAATATTTTCATATTAGTCAATATTATTACAGATATTATTTTAAAAACAGAATAAATATAAATTTACACACATTTAAACAAGTAAATAAACAGAATCAATGAAGGCTAAAAATCAGCGGAAATCTGTGGATTTCTGTGCATTTAGATTCCGCGTGGGCCTACTTATGACTTCTCGAAGTGGCCATTAACCCCAAATCAAAATGTCTTTGTTAACGGAAAAAGAGAACAAGCTTTTAAGAAGCAGCAGCTCTGTTTTTTTTTTTTTTTTTTTGTTTTTTAACACTTTTTTTTTTTTTTTTTTTTTCACTCCTGTGCATTCTTGTGACAGAAAGCGCATACTGGCCAATTTGTGATGGTCAGTGTTTATGAAACTGTTCTTTAGAGAAGTCAAAGTGTGTGGGTGGCTCTTTTCTCCACAAGCTCTGCTATTTACCTCACGTCCTCCATTTTGTAGCTGTCAGAGACCAGCAGCGGAATATGTACGACAGCTTTTCAGAATGTGAATAAGAGTTTACAGTCATGATACATACACTGATACAGTAAGATCTTGCGTTATTAGTCACTCTGTCAAATGGGTTTTTAAAGATTGAGTGTTCTTGATTGTGTGCGATTTCTGCTTGTGAGGTGTTTACAAGACTGACGCACCCTAGCAACTGTATAGAAACAAACCAACAACCACTCTTAACATTCTAACAACTGCATAGCTACAACTTACAATAATAACCCTTAGACCGTCCTAGCAACTGTATAGCAGAAAAGTTTATGTTTGTGCATGTGTATGTGCATGTGCATATATATGTGTGTGCGCATGTCTGTAATCTTAGTTTTTTAAAAGCATTTTACATTTTAATAATTATTAAATTCTAAATAATGTGAGAAATATGAGCACATACCCAGCAGGCTGTCAACAGGATGTCAATATCCCATCAGATTGACCTTGTATCCCAACGTCGAGGAGACGTTGCATTTAGCTTGGAAATGAAAATCAGGTTGACATCATAACCCAACACCAAGCTGACGTCAATGTCCAACTCCAATCTAAAATCAATTAAATATTAACTTCTAATGATGTTAAAGCTGGACATTGTGTGGACGTTACCACTATGTCTATCAGATGGATTTTGGTTGCCTGATGAATAAATGTCAGTATTTGACCCCAATATGATGTTAGTTTAAGGTGTTGGCTCGACGTTGGCTTTTGGTTGCCTACCAGATGAATAAATGTCAGTATTTGACATCAACATGATGTTGGTTTAAGATGTTGGCTCGACGTTGGATTTTGGTCACTTTTCAACATAACCTCAATTCAACCAAATAACAACGTCATTTAAAGCTATCATTAGACGGAAAAATAACATTGTCCTTAGACGCTGACTAGACATTGAATTTTGGTCACCTGAAGTCACGACCTAAATCTAACCTAATATTAAGATGTGCCTCCTTGGTATTGAAAATATACTTTAAAAGGAAACACAAACACGAATTTACACAAATGGTACTACAGTATATCACAATATATATCATTATCAGCAGTGGTGTAGTGCTAATAAAAAAAGGTGGTGTACTATTACCCACCCAACCTAAATTTTATAGGGGCTAAAGTGATGCCCATGCTGCTTTATAATTGTACCTGAATTGTACCTGCAAAACATACGAGTATACCAAAGGAATACTACGGTGGCCGAGAGAGCTTAACGCGCTGCAATTTAAGAAAGCACATGCAATATAAAAAAACACCAGCAAATTTAGAAACAATCTTCATCAATTTGACAGCACACCTGTTGCAAAATTCTCACAACACAGACAACGGAAGAAACGCGCAGCAAATTGGTCAAAACACTTGCAAACATCCACATAACACAACGGAAATGTTTCAAGAGGACCCAAAAACATGACAGACCCAGCTGAGATATGGATGTAGCTAATTTATTTAATAACGCAACGTTCCAGTTAATCATTAATTACGCTGATAATTTACAAAAGACAACGGAATCGTGTAATCAGGTTATTAAAATAAACGAAAAACAACTCACCTTTCAAAGACCACCGATCACTTCACTGAACAACAGTCACGTCACATCCGTATCTCAGCTGGGTCCGTCATGTTTTTGAGTCCTCTTGAAACATTTCCATTGTGTTATGTGAATGTTTGCAAGTGTTTTGACCAATTTGCTGCGCGTTTTTGTTGTTCGTGTTTTGACCAATTTGCTGCACGTTTCTTCCGTTGTCTGTGTTGTGAGAATTTGCAACAGGTGTGCTGTCATATTGATGAAGATCGTTTCTTAATTTGCTGGTGTTTTTTGTTATTGCATATGCTTTCTTAAATTGCAGCGCGTTAAGCTCTCTCGGCCACCGTAGAATACACAATCATTGATGCTCAGAAGTCCTAATACCCAAACAGCTCATGGAAAAAAGTAGGCATACTGAGTATACGTACGTATAGCCCCGACTACACCACTGATTTTCAGGATATGAGATGACTTACGCCCTCCTAAAGCAGTTCCATAATGGGATTTTCACAGTCATTCCCTATAAAATAAGTTTCCACACAGAACCTTTTATAGCCTGATCAACAACTGAATAATCGTAAGAAGCTGTTTTTGTACTGTGAAGAACCTTTTGCGGAATTAAAATGTTTCATTGATGATAAAGTGTCTTTATGGAACCGTTGATGCAGGTAAACTGTGTTTTTTAAAAGTGTGTTTTCATAGGGCAGTTGCGTAAGGATTTGGTGTCTGATTCAGTCCATGTTTATAGCCCTCAGCAATTAGACGCTTTTCAAGGAGGATTTACTGGAGTCTAATCCCAGTGTGTATTTGTGTGGTTCCAGGACAATAGTGCCATGGAAAATGTTCCGGCAGTGCCTTCACGACGTGCACCCCATCAGCTCGGGGTTGGAGGCCATGGCTCTGAAATCCACCATCGACCTCACCTGCAATGACTACATCTCTGTTTTTGAGTTTGACATCTTCACTCGTCTTTTCCAGGTAACATCCTGGCATTTAAATCTGTATTCAAAAACTCTTGTTAATAATGACACTGGTGGCTGTTATGTAAACTACAGACAGCAACTTTTTTTGTAATTTGCACCCATGTACACATAACATACAAGTAAATAAACTAAATAAAATGTAAAAAATTAATAAATATAAATATATAAAGTAAATAAAATGATTAAATGCCCAGATACACTCATGGCAAAATTGCTGTTGCTGTAATATGCTGATAACACATCCAGATGCCATTTATATTGGTGAGAATGATGCTTGGATGAATAAAACAAAATATAGGCTCTCAGGAGTGTGTAAGTGTCACATCCTTTTACTTTTTTCTGGCAAAAATGTCCAGGTTCTTCACATAAAATCAATCTATAGGCTTTAATGGAAAATCTAGTAAGTAATGCAAGCTCTCATTTTTTAAAGTTTTGGATTGATCAGTGAAAATTATTAGACATTGAGTCTTTAAATGTCAGCTACCTTCTGCTAATGATAATGAAAGTGATACTAAAGGATCACCCTTGTTTTTTCCACTCTGTCTCCAGCGTGGGTCGATTTACTCATTCTGAGGACAAACCTTGTACATAAATGTCTCATAGTTAACCACATGATTAATTTGAGCACATCAAAAACGTGTTTTATAGCATTGTGTCTAATGGAAAATAGTGCTAACACTGGGGATCACCTCTGTGGAGGAGTGTGGAGTGGGAGGTTTGTTTTACGTGGAGGAATCCCTTCGTTAGAAAAGCGAGCTTCATCTTTAACCACAACACACATGCTTTTAAACCAGTGCTTGCGCAACCCTTGTTACGTATCGGCTGAAAAACACCCACTTTTTTTCCTGCCTACCTTCTGCTGCAAAAATACTGAAATTCCCATAAATGTGCTGAAAGGACCCACACTGTTTCATTAGCGTGGATTTGTTTATACGTGAGTCAATCAATGAGCAATATGGAGTTTTTATCTCATGCTGCGCTTCCGATGGTCATGTGACAGTTGCTAGCTGAATCATACTCATGACCCCTGTTACTTTACAGGCAAAGCCAACAAAACTACACCCTGCTCATTTGAACATCCAAATTCGGCCTCTTTGTAACTCTGCTAAAGATTTTTGGAGGTTGCTTGAGTCTGGATTTGTTCGGTTTGCTTGTATAGGAAAGAGGAATGAAACAAATAACACAATTCACAATATCAGACAAGCTGTTTTGCTTTTGCTTTTTTTAAAGAGTCTACTGTGTCAAAAATAATATAATAGAACTGTAAATCACTCTTTAAAGTTTTGTACCATTACATTTGATCAGTGTACCTGGTTGTTTACAGAAAATATGGAATGAAGTATATTATAAAATATATCTGAGCGAATGTGTTAAAGGCATAGTTCACCCAAAAATGAAAATCTGGTGATCATTTGCTTATGAATTTTGTTCTTTGATGGAACACACAAGATATTTTGAAGTACACACACTCTTAAAACAGAAGTGTTAAAAACAAAACATCCCGTGTTATTTCCTAACACACCTATGTGTCTAGTTAAGGACTACACATTTGGCTACTTTAGCATGCAAATGGGTCTTAAATTACACATTTTGTGTCATAAATGTGCTTTATTTTACCACCTTAACAAGATTGATGCATTACTAAAAGCATTTTTAATACATATTCATCAATTAAAACATGACTGCAGCATATACAGTACATTTCTTTGGAGTAATTATCATAAAGACTTCAAAAAAAAAAGAAGAAAAAAAACAACAAAAAAAAACCACATACCTAGCCAGAGGGAAAAGCCACAAAAACACAAGCCCTTACCAAGAGGGGTGTGTCTACAAACCTTATGCCTATCTTTTCATATTCCTATCAGTTTAAAATCACACAGGATGTGTTAAAATAGCAATAACACATTATTATTTAACACAAAAAGAAATGATAGATTTATAATTGATAGATTTATATAAATTTAAGAACATATAGGGCGCCACGGTGGCGCGTGAGTAGCACGTTCGCCTCACAGCAAG
>CAIGQQ010004897.1:1765443-1782622 GCA_903798035.1 Danio albolineatus
ACATGCGGTACAGGTGAATTGGGTAAGCTAAATTGTCCATAGTGTATTTGTGTGAATGAGAATGTATGAATGTGTTTCCCAGAGATGGGTTGTGGCTGGAAGGGCATCCGCTGCGTAAAACAAATGCCGGATAAGTTGGCGGTTCATTCCGCCGTGGCGACCTCGGATTAATAAAGGGACTAAGCCGAAAAGAAAATGAATGAATGAATGAATAAGAACATATACAAGAACATATACATAAAATAACAATTATACATTTTTAACTTTAAGGTAAACCCTTTATCGGGTGAAGAACTACAATAACTTCATCGACATTGTTTACAATATAATTTTTCATAAAAGTTCAAAAGTCTTCAAATAACCCACAGTAACACTCCATGGATTTTGAGCATGAATTAGTATTTTTGGACGAGTTCCCTGTCAATGGTCAAAATACTGTTAAGTGTTGTGTGTCCAACTGAGCCTAGTTTTATGAGTGTGTTACAAACTTGATTTAATCATTTAGGACAGATGTTGGCAAGTTCTGTCTTGGAGAGCCCCAGTCCTGAAACATCACATATTTTCTCAAAGTTTTAACCCTAACCATACACGCATGAACAAGTTTATCAAGGACTGAGTGTTACTAGAAAGCTACAGATAGTGGAGACTGCATCAAAACTCTGCAGAACTGCAGCTCTCCTGGGCAGAACTTGCCTATCGCTAATCAAGGAGGTCTCAGATGTTTAAAATGACCAGCGCACTAACAAAATCCAGCCACACGTTTTAAGGCTATTTGTCTCTAAAAAAATAAAATAAATAAATAATAGAAATTATTCACTTCATAATCTCACTGCCTCTCTCTATTTCTATTTCTTGTCTGTAGCCGTGGGGCTCGATCCTGAGGAACTGGAACTTCCTAGCGGTCACACATCCAGGCTACATGGCCTTCCTGACATACGATGAAGTGAAGGCACGTCTGCAGAAGTACATCAACAAACCTGGCAGGTACAGACAAGTCTGTGTCTCTCTGTGTGTGTGTAACTGAACGGCTGTAATAGACATACCATCTGGTATGGGCCAGCCAGCTGTTTTTCTCCAGTCTGGCAGACGACCCCGCTTGCATGGGAAAGTGGGCGAGGCGGAGATGTTCGCTTATTACAGGAGGCTCTTTGTCTGCGCATCAGAACTCGCAAAAATCCTTGTTTGTCATTTAGCAGGAGCTTTAGCTTTCTCGGATGTAAGATCAACGTAACTGGGAAATGAACTCCTGACCTTTTGCATTGGCAGCCTGAACTGGTACGCCAAGGTGCCGGAGGGAGACAGTGGTAGTTAAATCCAGTCTGTTTGGATTAGCTGATTAGAGAAACAGCATCGCATCTGTGCCGAAAAAACAACACAGAGCTCTAGAGCCAGACGGCAGGCGCGATTAAACACTGGTTAGAGTCATTTAACACAACAGCCAGATAATAGCCAAGCCATAAAATGCGCAACTTTATGGGAAAAGGAGTCCCCCAGTTGATTTGCAGCAAGAAGATGAGCTACAGCATTGCATTTGCATAATATGGACAATATACTGTAGTTTTAAGTTTAAGTTTATCAAAGGGAATGTTTTAATATATGCACGTGTGTACAATATATGAATAGAAATAAATAAATGATAAAATAAATGTAACCAAGTCTTATATTTAAAAACAAATGATATTTGGAGCAATGTTTTAAATTGAAAACATTTTAAAGTTTGTAAAATGTTCTGGATGATAATTTAATATAGTTTAAGTGCAGTGTGGAATATATTTTTTTAAAGTTTATTGTAGTTTCATACAGTATAAAGAGGTTTTTATATATGTTAGAATGTTGCTATAGTTATATTTCAGGCAGGGGGTCGTCATATTTGAGATTTCATACCACCTATAGCTCCTGCATCTGATACAATTCACACAATACAACTTTCAGTATTTAGATGGGCTTTTTTAAAGAGCTAGATGGATGTGGCTAAACAAACAAGGAAGTGGAGGACAGTGGGTGGTCGAGCAGAACTGTATGCAAATACCAGTGTATGAAGAGGAGCAGCAGCTGTGTGTGTGTGTGTGTGTGGTTGGAGAAGGTCACGGTGGCACCCAAGGGGACTCTTTGTGTTTCACGCTGAGTTTCCTCCTGCAACAGTCACCTGGCAAAATCAAGCTTTTGACACGGCGGATGTCATATTCATGTCTGTTTATATCAGGGCAGGGTGACACCAGAAGCAGGGCTCATTAGTGCGGAAACACACACGCGCTGCCTCAGTGGTCACAGTAGCTCAGAGCTTTTTATGATCTGCGTGTGTTTGCAGAGACTCTGGGGGTGTTGTGACTTGGCTTGCTTCTCTAGCACTTATAATGCATTTGGGTTCATTTAGACTTGGAAGAGATTCATGAAAAATTAAAAGCTTTTAGTAAGAGGATAAAACTTTGCTAATAATTATTAATTCAGAGAATTTAATTAGTAGATACATGTCTTATCATTATTGAATATATGCAATATTGTATGTGACCCTGACAACAAAACCAGTCTAATGCTGCATGTGTATAGTTTTGGCAGTAGCTAAGAATACATTGTATGTGTCAAAATTATAGTTTTTTTAATGCCAGAAATCATAAAAATATAAAGTAAGGTTTATGTTCCATGAATATATTTTGTGAATATAACAAAAAATCATTTTTGTTTGGTAGTATTCATAAGAACATAATTTGTTTAAACTTAAAGGTGTTTTTCTCAGAATTTAGATTGGTATGAACCCTCAGATACCAGATTTTCAAATAATAATCAAGCTTTTGTGCAATCCTAACAAATCAATTATTTATTGCACTTTACTGTAATGTTTAACTCTCTATTTCCAAAAAAAATTAAATAAATAAATGACACTTATTGGTTAATGCTCTTTATCTACACTCACCAGCCACTTGATTACACCTTACTAGTACTGAGTTGGACCCCCTTTTGTCTTCAGAACTGCCTTAATCCTTCGTGGCATAGATTTAGATGCAATGTTTTTCCAGTCTTCTATTGTCGAATTTTGGTAAGTCTGTGTGAATTGTAGCCTCCTGTTCTTAGCCAACAGAAGTGGCACCCGGTGTGATCTTCTGCTGCTGTAGCCCATCTGCCTCAAGGTTGGACGTGTTGTGTGCTCAGAGATGCTCTTCAGCATAACTTGGTTGTAACGAGTGGTTATGCGAGTTACTGTTGTCTTTCTATCAGCTGGAACCAGTCTGGCCTTTCTCCTCTGACCTTAACAAGGCATTTGTGCTCACAAACTACTGCTCACTGGACATTTTCTCTTTTTTGGACCAGTTTCTGAAATACTCAGACCAGCCCGTCTGGCACAAACAACCACGCCACATTCAAAGTCACTTAAATCACCTTTCTTCCCCATTCGGATGCTCGGTTTGAACTGCAGCAGTTCACCTTGACCATGTCTACATGCCAAAATGCATTGAGTTGCTGCCATGTGATTGGCTGATTAGAAATTAGTGTTAACAAGCAACCTAATCAAGTTAACAAGTACCTAATAAAGTGGCCGGTGAGTGTATATTGCTAATTATTTATTTTTCCATAAATAGGTCGATACTGTTCACAGAACCAGTCTGAGTGATTATTCATGAATCAAACTGATTCACTTCATTACTTCCGTACTATGGAGTCAGTGATCAGTTCACAGTGGTTAAACAGCTCACTGGATGGGAAGATTATCAGTGAAAAATGAGTCACGTGACTTTAAAGGATTATTATAAGTCATATGGCCCACTTAGCAATACTTCTAAAATACTTTAAATATCATAAGGAAGGAGTAGGCACTTTCAGTAAAAATGATGGTAACAGGTCTCATTTTAAATGAAAGAGAAGAAAGAGAGAGCGATAGATAGGTAATGATCTGAGACTTGAGGTGAAAGAGTGTTAACAAGTGCAGTGAGACTGTACAATTTTTTTTACCCCCTGTGCGTGAAAAGAGCCACGTCCAGCGTGAAAGTAGCACACTGGTGCATTATGGGATTAATCACATTTAACACAGAGAGGTCCATTCATCCCTAGCAGCTGCATTAGAAACAACTCTAATGTAATCAAGAAATCCGGCAACAATCCCTTACATGACCTTCTCCCATGATGAGCCAGTTTATGCAGTTTCATGTCTCAAAATAGTAGCTCAGAAATGGCAGAAAGATCCTTTTTATGTTGCAGCGATGCATTTACAACATCACGTGTTCTTATTTTGGCCTTCTCTAGCCTTCTAACAATCGCAAAGATATAAATAAATGCTAATTTGCTTTTAATTTACACAGCCAGGGTCTACTTTTCTTCAGTAGATCAGTAAAGATCTTTTTCTTAGATGATAGGGTGTGTATTAATGTATTTGATTGTTTTGCTTCATAAGGCCCTTGTGTATTAAATATTACATTTGTTTGGCCTGTATGGGTTTCTTTTACACTGTTAGCTGTTAACTTGCAATTTATGACTCAAGACTAACCACGATATTGGCTAAATCTTGATTAATGTTCTATTGAAGAAAAATGCATCTACATATTGGATGGGTAATTAAAATCCATCTTTTAGTTTAAAGTGAACTATCCCTTTAATTTTGTGACCTCACATTAAAAACTTACCATTTACCAGTGCATATCAAGACATTCACTAAACTTTTCCACCTTCTGCTGAGAAATGTCAACCTGTTCTCTTTCTATTCCTCTGTTTTTTTTATACTCTTTCTTTTTTTTCCCTTCCTCTGTGCCAGCCTGTGCCACTCTGACTCTGGGAAAATAGAAAGGTTCAGTCTGGTACCAGCTAGTCTTTTA
This sequence comes from Danio albolineatus, assembly GCA_903798035.1. Classification (NCBI taxonomy): domain Eukaryota; kingdom Metazoa; phylum Chordata; class Actinopteri; order Cypriniformes; family Danionidae; genus Danio; species Danio albolineatus. The sequence goes on from CAIGQQ010004897.1 coordinate 1,770,246, forward strand.
ATCCAGGCTGAGTTTGTTGTTCTGCAGTTGCATAACCGAAAAGACGATTTTGAATAACTCCAGAAATATTCTTTTTTTCCCCCACTTTTTTCTTTTAGTAAAAAGTAAATGTCTTTCATGAGGTTTTGTTTTTCGCTCCAAGCTTTTGATCGTTTCATAATTGCAGTTGTAAAATATCGAAACTATGATCAGTTTGCAGTTTCTACCCAAAATAAATATGGTCCACTACGATATCATATTTTAAACTTTAGTTGATGTGTAATGTAGCTGTGTGAACATAAACAACATCTCTGAATTTAATACGCTCAAAGTTCAATGCAAAGGGAGACATTGGCTTTTACAGAGTTAGCTTAGCAAAGCCTACAGTGAATGAAGTTTGGGGACTACAAAAAAAATACATCTGGGTAATGATGTCATAAACCCTTTAGGTTAAGCGCACACATCCCGCACTGTAATGTTGCTGTAATGTTATTGCAGAAAAAGATAAAATGGTGTCCAAATACTGCTATTTCCACAGAGCTTGTTCTGTTGCTGTATCTGGACTTCCAAGGGACACGACACAAAGAGAGAAGTGCTTACAGTTTAATTTTAATTATGTTCCAGGGAATTATGAAAATAAATATAGCTAGCATTTGACAAAGGTCATTTACAGTTACACTGACTGAAAGTATTTGCACAGCAGAGGCAAAGCGTGTGCTAGTTGAGGCGTGACGTTGACATTATGTTAGCTGACCAATCAGAGCCTATTGAGGTGGCTTTTGGAGGAACTAGGAAATATGACAGTGGTTTTCAATTTAGCTGAATAGCTGTATATAATCACAGTAAGATATATGAAAAAATAACATGATTTTTCACAAATGAAGCATAAGCACATATTGCTTTGCACCCCATAAACACATCCAAGCCTTAAAAATACACTCTGGATCACCCTTTTAACTTTAGCTTACAGTTTTACATTTACATAACCTCATTTGGCCTTAATGTTTTTAGTAACATCATGTTGTTTTCCAAAATAACTAACCACAGAGTTATGGCTTCAGAAAAACATCAATCTGTAAACATTTTTACAGTATACAACATTCTTTATTGAAATTCTGTGAATTAAACCGCACAGCCCAAAAGAAACAATGCTAATCAAAAGGATAAGAGTTGGCTCTCCAAAGAATAAAAATTATTGATTTTATTTTATTTAACATTTTTGTATTTATGAGGAAAAAGCTTTGTTATGGAAGTGACAAATGTGAAATTGCCACTTGTGTGACGTTGGTAAATCAAATATTTGAAAACAGAGACATTTTTGAGTATTTTACAGTACTTTGATTACAAGCCTAAACAAAAAAACTCACTAATTTGGTGAAATGTAATTTTTTTCATGGCAAGGTCTTTTTTTTTACACTTGGTTTACAGTTTCTTTTTCACTGTCCCCAGCTACATCTTCAGACTGAGTTGCACGCGGTTAGGCCAGTGGGCTATTGGCTATGTCACCAGTGATGGGAACATCCTGCAGACCATCCCACATAATAAACCACTGTTCCAGGCACTCATCGATGGATGCAGAGAAGGATTGTGAGTAGCTCAGATTCAACACTTTAATTAATGTCACAGCAGTGGTATATTGGTTGGTGCATGTGAGTCTCAGTTTTCTCTTTTCTCTTTATCTCTCCTTCCCATCATCTCAACACTTGCTTTATTATTGTCATTTTTTTTAAATAATCTATTTTTTAGATTTAAAATTAATTTTGAATATCTAAATACACTTTTAAGGCTTAATACCGTTACATTAAAATAAACACTAACATGATTATTTGCTGTGAATCTGCTTAGAAATGATGTGTATGACAAAAAGGGATGTAGAAAAAAATTTGACTTATTTTTAGTAAAAAGTTATGCGGTTTCAACTTAGATTTGTTACATTAGTTTCAGTCTACTACAGTAATAATTCAATTCAAAGAGGTCAAAGAAGTATAGTTAAATCATACACTTTAGTTTGTAAGTTTAGCACTACTGTATTTTTTTAAGTAAATGCTTTACAATTAAACATAAATATTTTTAAGAATTAAATTGCGCTCACATACACACAGACACGCACAAAAAATAGTGTTTGCTCTTTGTTCAAACTACTTATTTAAATTGAGCTGAAACAACACAATTCTTTAGTTTTTTTGGGGGGGGGGCAACTGAATAGTTTTACGTTCAATCCACTTAAATTTGTAAAAACTTAAAAGTTAACTTAATTCCTTCATGTTGTCCCAAAACAAATTGATCGTGTGGAACTCAGTATTTTTTTACAGGGCATGCTTTTCATTTTAGGGAATTACAATAAATCAATGAAAACTAATTCTTTATTACTAAAATATAATAAGAGTAGTTGGCGGTTCATTCCGCTGTGGCGACTCCTGATAAATTAGGGACTAATTAGAAGAAAAGTGAGTGAGTAAAAATATTGTTAAAAAAGGTTCAAATTACACAAACATTGTTTCATTATTTATTTATAAAAATATTTCACTTGTACAATGTTTTTAATGAGTGAATGATTCAATTCAATTCAATTCAATTCAAATAATTACCATAGTTATTCAGTGTCTATTATAATATTATCTTCATCTGAGCTTTCAGTGGTGCATTTCATGTTTTAATATTAACTATGCTTACTTCAGTGGCCAAAAGATGTGGTTCTGGCACCCCTGTGTCCAAATCTGTTAATTTTCTTCCATTTTCCTGGAATGAGTTCCCACAATTCTTTTGAGAAGCATCCAATCAGCTCAATATGTCCAGATAAACTGGCAGTCACTCTTGTAAACAAATGTACACTCACACAAACACGCACATAAACACGCACATACACATACACATGCACATACACACATTCCCCCCTCTTTCTCCGTGTTGGCAGGTGTCTTGCTGGCATGCTTTTCTGAGGTGTCATTTGCAGGTTTTAGCTGCATGTCTCGGTCAGTGTTGCTGTTTCAGCTGCCTCTGAACCACATCACACTGACTTTGCGGCTCTATCTCTTCACGACCCAGTGACACATGCCAATCTCACACAATCTGAGCTGTATCATGCTTTCCAGTCACTTCAGATAATGAATCTGATGTGCTTTCATATTGCTAGTTTAGTTTATGGTAGATGAACTTCACACTAAAAGCACAGTGATAATGTTAATGGTCACATGCAAAATAAACACACAAACACCCATAATAACCCAATAACTGCTTTCAACTCTATTAAAGAGATGGTTTAGCTCAAAATGAAAATTCCTTCATTGTTTACTAACTGTAAGTGGTTCTAAACCTTAATGAATTTCTTCTGCTCAACACTAAACAAGATATTCTGAAGAATGTTGAAAAAATGCTGTCATTGACATTCATAACAGGAAGGAACAAAAATACTATGAAAGTCAATTGCTGCATGTTCAATGGAGGAAAGAAACTCAAACAAGTTTTTAACAAGTGAAGGATGTATACATGATGAGATGATTAAACAACAATCAAAAGGGTGAACAATCCCTTTTACACAGTGATTCTCAACTGGTTTGGTGATGGGCCTCGCACATTGCTATGATCCATTTTTGACCAAATCAGAGTCAGTTTTATTGTCAAGTGTGCTTCAAACACAAGGAATTTGCTTTGGCTACAGAAGCTTCCAGTGTACATAAAGTGACAACACAAAAAGAAAAAGAAAAAAGACGATAGACATTAAACAGAGATGCAGTCAGTCCAAAAAGATCTGGATGTTGAAATGTAAGTACAGATTTGTTATAAATATACAGGTTATGATTGCTGTGTACAAATGCGTAAGAAGTATTGCATTGTATATTATTATAAGGTGCTGTGTACAAATGCGTAAGGAGAAGTATTGCATCGTATATATTGTTATAAGGTGCTGTGTACAAGTGCGTATGAGAGAGTATTGCACGTTTATTGCACAATAGGAAAATATTAACTGTTCATGAGATAAATGGCCTGAGGAAAGAAACTTTTCCTGTGTCTGGCTGTATTTGTGCTCTGTGCTCTGTAGCGCCGACCAGACGGTAACAGTTCAAACAGGAAGTGTGCTGGTGTGAGGCGTTCAGGGTGATTTTGCGAGCCCTTTTACTCACTCTTAAGGAGTACAGTTCTTGTAGTGTAGGAAGGGTAGTGCAAAATTTCCTAAAAAAGAAAACAACCACATTTACATCACAATATTGGTTGACCCACGCATGCACATTGTCTAAATATACTTATTAAATCAAACAGTAGAGTTAGTAAGTTGGTATAAGCTGCCAATAAGAAAAGAAAATATATACAAAATAACAGAAAGTGAAAATAAAATGTTTTTTGGGGGGTTACAGGAACAGCATTTACCAATAAAAATGATTCAACACCAGCATGACCTCTTAATGAAATATTAAAACTGATCCTAATTTATTGAAAAAAACAGGGGCGTTGCTAGACCCCATTTACATGTGCCACAGTAAAAATCACCAGTGCTCCAGTAAATAGTTTGCGATACGATATACAGTATATGCACCAATTCCCCGGAAACAACCCAATACCGTCATGCAAATTATTTCTAGTTAGTACCAGTTACAGTATTATTATTACTTTTTTGGAGAAATGACTTACTAATTTACAGCATAACTCTAGAAATTGCATGCTCATCATTTAATTTTCTGCTTTATTCATAATAAATTAATAAATACAGTGCTCTGCTGTCCTTGTGCATGCAATTGAATAGTCAGGAATGTTTGTTTTTCTGAGGTGAGAAATATTACTCTGACCTTATCTAACCTAGTTAGAACAGCACATTTATTTCAGGAACTCGTTCATTTGCATGTCTTTTAAAATAATTTCTTTTTACAAAAATACTGTTACATGCTGAAAACTGACCTGTTGGGAGGCAGATATTTCACCATGATAAAATCCATCAAATTGGATTCTGTGCTCACAATTAAACCCAAAAGGGCTGCATGAAGTGTGCAGATCTTATTTGGCCTTCTCTCTTTCCCTCATCTGATTGATCCAGCCGAGAGGTGTAAGCCCTGCTGTAAGACATCGGCTGTGATTGGCTGGACTGTGGAAGTGGCCCACTTTCACAGCACCACTAATGGAGAAACCACAGAGCCAACAACCACACATGAAGAGAAGCCTCTTAACCTCACTCTCCTTCTGCTGTCTTTCTCTCCGTCTGCAGTTATCTGTTTCCAGACGGGCGCAGTTATAACCCAGATCTCACAGGCCTGTGTGAACCCACTCCGCACGACCACATTAAGGTCACGCAGGTTAGTAACTGATGCACGTTTAGATAGACTGTTAGTCTGATTTTGATTTAAATCTTAGTCATCTGTTTTTAATATGTTTTCTTTTTGTCCTTTCAGGAGCAGTATGAGCTGTACTGTGAGATGGGCTCTACGTTTCAACTTTGCAAGATATGCGCTGAAAATGATAAAGATGTAAAGATCGAACCATGTGGTCACCTCATGTGCACTTCCTGTTTAACATCATGGCAGGTATGTATATACTGTATGAGGTTCATGCTGTAGTAGTGGGTTTGAATTATCGACTATCAATGTTCAGGAGTGTGTATGTATTTAGCACTTTAAGGATATAAATGTTGGTCAGTGTTTTTGTGATTGTTATGAAAAATTGAATCAACATTTTTAGGGATATACCCAGCCACTTTGATTTGATTAAGTCTAATTTCACGATTAGAAGTTTGTGCATTTTAAATAAACACAATTAAATAATATTCTGAAATTTAAAACAATTAATAAGCTTCCACAGGATATATGTTTTATATTTATGTGTACGAGTAAAACTTTATATGTGTTTATGTGTTTTACTATTTAAACAACAGATAAATCTCAAATAAAAATGTAGATTGGAGCATTTCTGTTTTACATAAATAAGAAAAAAAAGATACCATTTGTTCAGACCCAGCAGGCACAGGACATCAACATGAAGTCAGATTGACGTTGTACCCCGACGTTGTGGGGACGCTGCATTTTGTTTGGAAATGAAAATCAGGCTGACGTCAGAAACCAGATGTCAGGCCAACGTCATTGTCCAACATAAAACCTAAAATCAACCAAATATCAACGTCTAGTGATGTTACAGCTTGATGTTATGTGGGCGTTACCACTATAACGTCTATCAGATGTTTTGGTTGCCAAACCTCACAAATAAATCGACATCAATATGACGGTGGTTTAAGATGTTGGCTCGACATTGGATTTTAATCACCTTCCAGCACAACTTTAAATCAATCAAATATCAACGTTGTTTTTAGACATCGAAAAAACATTATCCTAGACCAGGGGTGGCCAACCCTGTTCCTGGAGAGCCACAATCCTGCAGATTTCAGTTGCAACCGTGATCAAACACACCTGAACCAACTAATTAGGACCTGAACAGCACTTGATATTTACAGGCAGGTGTGTTTGATATGGGTTGCAACTGGAATCTGCAGGATTGTGGCTCTCCAGGAACAGGGTTGGCCACCCCTGTCCTAGACATTGAATTTAGTCACTTGATGTTGCGACATTGAATTTGAATTTAACCTAATATTAACGTCTTATGAAGTTGTGTGCCTGCTGGGGATGTTTAGATTAATTTTTTTGGAGACAATACAAAACAAATGTTTCAAATGTTTCGAGTATAGACATAAATATTTTGCTGAAATATCCTGATTTTTCAATCACAACAAATGTTAAGTTTTCGAATTGTCATTTTCTTGAACTTGCATGAGTATAAATATTGCAATTAAAACCCCTGAAGTAAAAAAAAAGAAGCTATACACGGCAACAAAATAAACTTTTAAAATGTAGTCTTTCCTTCAATGTTGTCTTAAGAAATTAGCATGATTCATGAAGTCACACTCAGCTGCATTGCTAATGCTAAAACAACTTAACATTACACATGTGCCATCAGCGCACTGCGGCACCTTCTCAGCGCTCATGCATGAAATAAACATGTCTTATTTGCATGTGCAATGATGAAGCTCTGCATCCCGTGTAAACGCTTCAGTGATGCCCAGCGCTCAGCTAATGGATCTAGTTAAAAGTGCTTTAATGGCATGCTATGACCTGAATACTGAGCGTCACCGGGGCTCCGCAGAGAACAAACAGCAGGTAATCTGTCTCTCGGTCGCCCTTGCGTTTGTCCTGATCGCAAATGCGAGCGGACAGGCGAAGGAACGCCAGGAAAAATGTGTCCTGTCTGGCTGCATTTATCATTTCTGTGTGTATTAATGTGTGTCAGGGTTTAATTGTGATTGAGGATGTTTATATGGGTGATTTTAGGGTGACGTTACGCATGTGGGGTGATTTGTTTATGTGTTTACAATTTAAGTACCGGATGAATTGCCGGGAAAGGTTCATATCTGGGGTGTTGTCCGAACATCAGAGCTTGTTGTATGATAAACAGATACTTAAGGGTCACTGTAGGGTCAGATAAAGCCGGATGCCTCAGCCAGATGTATGCTGTGTATGTTTTTTTTCCTTGATAAAGGGAACTTCACTCAATGTAAGCATATACAGTACTTGATTGTTGTTCATGTAGATACCTAGAGTCTTGCCTTTTTCTTTCACAGGTAACATTCTGTCGTTCTTCACTATGTTACTTAGATATATAAGGACGATGCAGTGCTGTATTTGTGTTTGGTGAGTTTTGTTCTGTTGGATGCTGTAGTTTTTCTCCCCACTTTGCAAGGATCTGCTAACATCTAGGTTTCTGAGAGACTTGATCTCAGATTTATTCTCATTGACTTGTGTTCATCGCTGTGTGAACATTGAAGAGCAGTGCTCAAGATAATTAAATCCTGAAGAGCACTTCATCGAAACATTACAGTGCCCTCCAAAGATGTCTTTTCTCAATTAGAAATGTTTGAATGTCACTACTTTTACTAAGAGGCCAAAAATGATTTTGATGAAATTAATGAAATTTTACTCACTATTTACTCACCCTCAAGTGGTTCCAAACCTTTGAGTTTTTTATTTTTGTTTATCGCAAAGAAAATATATTGAAGAACGTTAAAAATGGGAAACCATTGACTTACATAGTAGAAAAAACAAGTCAATGGTTACCAGTTTTAGGTATTTTCCAAAATAACAAAACAAGTGGATGGTAAGTAAATGATGAGTTTTGGGTGGCCTTTACCTTTTAATTGCAGAATGTCAAACCTCAAATTGCCATTCATTTTAACTGGAAGAAAGAACAAACAAATCTCTTTACAGCAAAACATAAAAGAATTCAGAAAGTCTTATCATCAGTGACACCTATGGCCTGTAAGTGAACTGCAGCTAGCAACTTACAGTTCATGATCAGACTCGTGCACGTGTAACATAGAGACTGAATATAATCGAAAGTACACTGTTTAATACTATGAAAGTATATTTAATACTATGTACTATATGATTTAAAGAATAGAACATACAGTGTAAAATACTAATGCAAATAAATCTAACAAAGTAGATTAATTTCAATTACGTTGTCATTTTCAGTTTTATGCAAGATTGTAGTTGGCCACAGTACTCATAACTTTGTGCTTTATCCTGAGCATTTGTTTCATGTGCCACAGAAGCAGAAGAGATTTTTTGAGGCTTTGTTTTCTCTAGTGCATTTTCATTTTAAAATGGTGTATATATTAGTATATATTAGCTTTGTATATATTGTATATATTAGCTTTTTTTGCTGCATTTCAGAAAGAAGATTTTCATCTACACTATACAAAGTAAATTGCATGATACGTGACCATTCACCCTCATATTTGTACCTACTATTTGCATAATGGTCATAAGACAGGGGGTTGATGAATCAGGGAATGACATATACATTTTCAAGTCTATGCTTTAGCTTGGCCATATGGAAATGGAAGCTGAACATTTTCAAACTAAAATGAGTTCAGAGTTTTCAGGCATAACTGTAACAAAACTTGCTCTAGTGTAAACAGCATCTGAAGCTTGTGTAAATGTCACATCCTTTTGATTTTCCTGCCAAAAACATCCTTCACAAAAAAATCAGTCCCCAGGCATTTAATAGACAAGAAGATCTTGTTTTTCTTTAAGCTTAAATACAATGTGTTCACACATTGTCACTAAATGCTCAAAAACACAAAGCAATTCTTAATTTAAGCCCAATTAAAGGTGCTGTATGTAAGTGTTTGACTCTTCTAAAGCATTAAAATACCATATGTTTGCAGATATTTAAGAAACATGCTAAGTGAACATACTTGTTAATCTGAAAAACAATGCTGAAGTCAGATATTCTGCTTTGAAAATGTGTGTTACATGCCAGAACATCAACCAATTATATTTCAGCACCCCGGGTTGCCAAACAGCGCATAATTCAGTCAAGAAAGGCTCTAAAGCATGCAGCCATGAGTAGTTGCCTCTGAAATGAGACGCAGATTCAGAGTTCCACATGAGGTTATTAATAAGCAAATAATATATATGTTACAAACGTAAACATTAGGTGAGCAGGTTACTTTGTAACCCCGTGTCCTAACAACACACTATGTGATGAGATTTGTAGTGATAAGCAATTTGGCTGTTTGCACCAGATGAAACGCAACAGAACTTTAAATTCAGCCATTCAGAAGCACAGAATAGTGCACTAACTGCACTCCAATGAAGTGGTAATGTTTATAATCGAATTAATACAAATGAAACCTTTTTAACATTATTAACATGCTCAATCTCTGTATTTGTTGGCTTGCTAAAGTTGAATTTTAAACGGTTTATTTCTTTTCAGGATTAACTATCTGCTGCTGCTTTCAGTAGTATGGCTACAAAAGTCACGTAAAATGGCATTCAAACTCACATTATAAGCAATTAACACTGAATAAAGCACATGAGGTGTACCTGAGGTAAAACATTGTCAATTTATCCTGTTGTTCAGATGCAAAAGTAGAAGCCATGTCTAAATACAATTTTCAGGTCTTGGTTAGAACAAAAACTCCTTCTAATATGGAAGATATTCCTTCGACTGCCATTACTTTTATTTAGAACATGATTTAAACCAGCCTTAAATCAGCCTTTAGGTTCGATAATCAGGCACACTTCTGTTGGTGTCGTCAATCTGGCAACATGCACTTGCCTGTGTTTTGAACCAAGTGTGCAATACCTAGTTCAACCACTGGGTGTCAAACTTACATACCGCACCTTTAAATATGAAAACAGAAGATGTACAACTGAAGTCAGAAGTATTCAACTTTTTGCTGGGGAATGTTTGGAAACAATATGCGTTTTCAGTTTTTTTAGTTCAGAATGACACATACTTGTCATCATTGCTTTAAGTTGAAATTGTCGCCACTGAACATGCATTGTCATCTAAAATACTGTGGTTGATTAACACTGTAGGTGTCAAGTAGGCATGGGCCGGTATAAGATTCTGACGGTATGATAACCTTGAATAAAATTATCACAACTTCACGGTATGACGGTATTGTGTTTACTGCTTTAAAATATATTCTTTTAAAATGTCTGGCTCAAAAACAAAACCTTTTTACCCCTTTGAACACAATATATTTTAATTTGAGAAACATTTAAAGTATTTTGGAGCAGTAAACATGTCAGGCTAAATAATTCAAGTGGGTCATTGACTTCTGCGGTCTTCATTTGTTTCAAAAACACAGACGTCTTTTCTATTTACACCAAAAACCTAAACTTTACTCATACCTTAGAAACGGTTTAGCAGAAAATTATGGCGGTATAAAAACCTTGACTTTTCCAAACCGCGGTATACCTTGAAAACGGTTATCGTCCCATGTGTAGGGTCAAGAAATATAACATAAGTGTCTGTGTGGCTTTGGTTCTCACCCTCTCTCTTTCGACGTAAAGCACCCAAATCTGCTTCACTTTTAACCTGTCTGTACTAAAGCCACTGAACTGGTTGGGAGGATGCAGAAGTGTCATCTCACCTCCTGGCTGGGAGAGTCATTAATATTCATTGCTATTTTTCTGGCAAGTTTACGAACGCGCAAAAGCGGCCGAGTCTGTTCGGTGACTATCCTCTTTCCAAATCTTGCTCTCCTCATGCTTTAACGGCCTTGTTTTAATGCCGAGTCAGTTCGGGTGTGTTTCTGTCTCTCCGTTTAGGGCTTTAATTAGGATTAGGTTTCAAACGGCACTTTGATGTCTTTTCTGCGACCCCTCAGCCAGATGGCAGCCATGATCATCTTTTTGTTCTTGTAAATATCGACGCACTTTGATTCTCCTAGTTTAATGGAGGAAATGAAAGATGATTGTTTTTCATTTTGCCATGTGTAAGCTGTCTCCAGCCGCGCAACATGATGGAGTAGCCTTTGTGTGTGTATGTGTGGGTGTGTGTGTGTGTGTGTGTGTCTTTTTCCTAAATCGCAAAAGGAGAAATTCGCTACCCGGCCCGAGGGGGTAGCATGTGCGTTCCAGCTGTTTGCAATCAAGCATGGCTCTTCAGATCCTGTCTGTAAAGGGCTTCCTCATGGCCGGTTCATACTTCCACAATAGTCTGTCAGTGTTTACAGCGCCGTACAAATAAGCAGAGGGGAACTGTTGGGTTTGATATCAGTGGAGGTGCACTTGTGTCTGCTTTGAGTAAGATGTGGTTTTCTTGACTTCTGCCTTTGTGTTTGTGTATTTGAGTGTTTGTCACAAGTGTGTGTGCTAGTAAATTTACCAAAGCTCTTTTCTGCAGGATTCTGATGGTCAGGGTTGCCCGTTCTGCCGCTGTGAGATCAAAGGGACTGAACCCATCATTGTGGATCCGTTTGACCCACGCCACGAAGGGGCCAAATGCTTCCACCTGGACCACTTCAGCTCCCCCTTGCTGGACCCGGATGATGATGATGACAGAGAGGAATTGCTGGTCATAGACCATATCAAGAAGGTACAACACACATGAAATTTCCAACATGATATCTGATTTGAAGCTATTTATTCTGCCATTCAACAAACAAACAAACAAACAAACAAACAAACAAACAAACAAACATAAAAAACAACTGTGGTCAATTTTTATTAAAAAGAAAAAAATTATAAAATTTATTTGAATAGCACTTTTCACAGTAATTTACCATTCTAAAGCAGCTTTACTACATGTGCACATTATTACAATATAATTCAACTCAGGAAACGTTAAGGGTTTTAGTATATGGTGGAAAATACAGCATAATACACCAGTCAAGTATATACATAGTTTACCTCATATTATATATACAGTATGTCACAAAAGTGAGTACACCACTCACATTTCTGCAAATATTTATTTATATCTTTTCATAGGACAACACTGCAGAAATGACTCTTTGTCACAATGAAAAGTAGTCAGTGTAAAGTTCGTTTAGCTGTGTAAATTTAGTGTCCCCTCAAAATAACTAAACATACAGCCAATGATATCTGAACCCCTGGCAACAAAAGTGA
>CAIGQQ010004897.1:1796963-1812671 GCA_903798035.1 Danio albolineatus
CTTGCTGTGAGGCGAACGTGCTACTCACGCGCCACCGTGGCGCCCTAATTTGATCATATATTTGTAATTTACCAAAATAAAATACACGTAAAAGTGATTCCATTAAAATTCGTTTGATGTTTTCAAGTCACACAAATGTTTTCAACATTGATAAAAATATCAATAATATCTCGAAAATATCATTTTAACAAGAATTTAAATGACATTTTATATTTTATTTAGTTTTACAACCGTAACATTTCAAATGTAGGCTTTATTATTAGAATTCATCGATAATAATATGGTCTTTACTACTGGAATAAATGACCTTTTTAATTGTATAAAATAGACAACATTTAACTCTAATGATATTTTACAATAATATTGTATTTTGCATATTTTTAATTTAATAAATGGAGTCTCTGTGAAACTAAATAAAACATTATATTTATTATAAGTGCATTATAATCTTACTTTCACAATATAGCTTTGTATCTTTGTACGCTTAAAATTAGTTCAATATCTATAAAATATTTATGAGCAGAAAAAAAAAATCCACAACATTTCCAGCACGAGCAGAATGTGCCAAAAATACTCCCATCATTTCCTGATAAAACAGCTGTGAGCACAGTGTTGTTCTGAATACATAATAGCCTTGCAGGTTTATTAAATGAAGCCATTAGCCATCGAGATGAATGCGCTCAATGAATTATTAATTATTAGCCTGTAATGGCTTTTTAATGTGTTCCGAGTCGTTTTAGCCGAACTGCTACCATCCTCTCTCAGTGGCCCATTTTGACTAAAACGCTCTTTGTTTCCCATCTACAGTGGCCGGAGATTGTTTCAGGGCGCCTGAGAGACCTCCAAAACCACTTCCCCGAATCATCCCGCCAGACATCCACAGAAGACCGCACGAATCGTCCCGGGAGAACGTCGACGCCAAGATCGCCAAGCTGATGGGCGAAGGATACTCATTCGAGGACGTCAAACGAGCGCTGATGATCGCTCAAAACAAGGTGGACGTGGCACGGAACATTTTGCGCGAGTTTGCGCTAGTCGCCCCCAGACAGGGCCTGTAGCTCACGCCCAAATATTTCAAACAAACTACGACTGATTCTAAAGCGTACAAACCGCTTGCTTTTCGTTTAGCGAATTTGCCAAACAAGACGAAAATGTGCGCTTTTCCCGCCAAAAGGAGCCTAACTGAGTGTTACTTTTGGGATCCTGTGAAAAAAAGCCTTGTGTTTACAGTGACGTGGCTTATGTGCAGCGCTCGGGTCAGCTCCAGAGAGGAGCTGAAATTCAATTTTTCGTATTTGGAGGTGTCCATCCACGTTTTAGAGTGGGTTTGCTGCATCCTTCAAAGTTTGTGTCTCTCACCAATTGGTTCGGATGGAAATGAGCAGCTCTGAGCGCTTCTGTTTGTGTTGCCCAGTGTCTGCAGGCTGTTCATGGCTTTCCTGCCACTGCTGCTGCCACCCAACACACACATATGCACACACACAGACGTCCAGCCACTCGCTTCTGGCCTCTCTGGTTTCATGAATTTTACAGTAATGGCTCTCGGCGTGACCGTTTCTTTTTTATCTTGGTAATTTGCCATGAACATGATAAACCAGATCACATCTTCTGAGGCAGAAGGAGAGAGATTGATTCTGAATATCAGGTTCACAGTTCTCTCTTTTTATTTTAGGTTGCCTGCTTTTTTATCAGATAGTTCACCCCGGTTTTTAAATGTGCTATTCCTTTATTCACCCTCAGGCCATTCACGATAACTTCAGCTCCGAGAGTTTTAGCTTTTTGGTGATTCATAAAATGCAGACTTTTACTTTGAAAGTAAAAAACAATAACAACAAATACAGGCAACATAAAATGAATACATTGACGTTTTATGAATCAAAACAGACTGAATGTGCTAGCTGAACATTATTACTCAGCTAAGGCTGTAATTATGTTGTTAATGCTTTTTTAATGTAAAAATTGTTTTAATTCAATACTTCAAGATACGATCATAAGCAACATGTGCTAATTTAGTTTTAACTGGTAATCATTGCATTTTATAAGTCACCAAAGACCACCGTTTCCACTTTTAATGTTCTTTCAAGAGTTCACACTTAGCTGATGATTGATTATAAAGCTTGTTTGGCATGCTGTCCCGGGAGAGAGACCTGAGCTCATAAGATCCTCGAGCCCGGGGCTCCCTTCCGTTTGCAAGGCGAGAGGAGAGTTTGAGCTCAGGTAGATCTCGAGAACTCCCCTGCGGGTAGCTAATGTACAGATAGCGATTGCTATGAAAAGATGACTACTTACTTGGAGCATGTCTATGGTGCCGATTTGGATTAGTCAATTAACTTAAGTTGCATGTTTTTGGATGGTGGGAGGAAACCGGGGAACCCGGGGGAAACCCACGTGAGCACGGGGAGAATGTGTAAACTCCACACAGAAACGTAGACTGGCTTGTTAAGGACTAGAACCAGTGACGTTCTTGCTGTGAGGAAACAGTGCTAACCCCTGGGCCACCGTGCCACCCATCTAGGAAAGGAGGAGGATTAGGGGTGGAAGGGGGGATTCTTCAAAACGAAGATGGCTGTGATATGGAACTTAGGGTATTTATAGTGGCTTAGGACTCATCTGATTGGTGAATCATAAATTGAATAATGCGGGACCAGGTGCGAGCAATCATCTGCACGTGATCCTCTCGAAAATTAGTTTATAAATAAACTTCACTTTGATAAAGTCAGCTTGGATGGTCTGAGAGTGAGTGAACGAGTAATTTTTTGTGTGAACTATCCCTTTAACATTCGCCTTGAACACTCGCGTGGATGTCAGCATTAGCAAGCAAGGGCTAATATGGTTGTTCCATCTTCTGTAAATAGAAGGGACTGTGAACTCGTGTACTAAACAACCCCGAATGTCTGCGCCCCCTCTGAATGCATCGGTTGCTTTATTTATTTTACATTCCTTCCCTTTTCCTAATTTCAGTCACCCTCGGCCCACTTGCACTGACGCAAAATGCAAAATAAAAAGAGCAGGGGAAATGCATTGTTTGTATTAGCGCCTTGCAAACAAACCAAAATACACGCAGACGATCATCACGAGTGAATTTGACGTCACTCACAAACTGAAGATTAAGCAACAACGTCATGGGGATTCTGGGAATGGAAGCTGGACGGCTTTGACTCTTTTTTTCTCCCCGCTGGCTTTGGTCATTCCTCCCTATCAGGTTTTTCTCTTGAACTTGAAATTTCATTTTTTGCACTGGCCTCGCTCTCCATCTTACACTTGAACGTCTGAGAACTGAATGGACCCTCCAGCGGAAGAGGATGATTTCTGTTCATTTCCCCATCTCCTTTTTTTTACCAGAGGTTTTAAGTTCGTCGGGAAATGCCTTGTGGATCAGTTGAAACCAGTGATGTGTGCAATTAATTTATACTTTGTTAAAAGTTTTCTCAGAGATTATTTTCATCTTTCAGTAATGTTGGTAACCCGTGATCTGTTCTTGTGGAGAAAAAAAAAAACATTTTATAAAAGCCAGTATTAACATTAGCTTACTTGTGTTTTTGGATTCACTGACTACGAACGCCCCCCCCTAACCCCTAAAAAAACCAAAGCAGAACGTTTAATTAAAATTTACACTTTTATTGTCAACAAAAGTACAAAAACAAAAGTCAGTATTTACAATACTTTATGGCCTTCTTTTGCGGTTACCCTCTTTGGTTTCACTGCTGACCTGATGGTTCAAAATATGCGTGAACATTCAAAACACTCGTTTTGTGGAGCAAAACAAAAAGTGAGCGCTGGATTTCTTCGAAACACCCGCGATGATTACATTAGAAATAAAAAAAGGGTCTCTTTAGTGACTAAGCAGAAGCACAGCTATCCTTGCATTTCTCACACGTTTATAAATAGCCGAACACAAGCCAAACATTCAAACATATTTACAGCTTCTTCAGACCACAGTGAACGGAAAACAAAAAAAAAAATCTCTTCAGACCATCCCTAAAGACTACAGTGTAGGACATCAACCTGACAAATGCTTTAGATATGGAAAATAAAATGTAGTCTGAGGGAAGTGCAAAACTGAAAAGGCTATACAGTGAGGTTTCACATTAACACACTTGGTTTCGTTTCCAACACTGACTCTTTCTGTTAAGGCAGAATAAGGGGCTATTCTTTAATAGTTTACTTCCTACCCACAAAAATAAAGGCTCTGCATGCAAGGTTGCTAGCACCCAGTCTGAAACCGAGAGCGGATGTTTGCTTGTTTATAGTAAATGCAAGGTACGTCTAAGTCGCTACGTTGGATTCTGCTCAACTCCTACAACTATGACATCATGCAATGCAACCTGAAGGCCACTGGGTGTAGCAGGGTATTTCCCTATGCTATGCTAATTTTCTAAACCCGTTTCACTACTTAGCCACTTTCGAACTAGAGGAAATAACATGAAGAGGTATCAATAAATAAAAGATGAGCGAACAGAGGTGTAACAGCAGTGAAGTCATCGTTCTTCCAGCATCCGACTGCGATCTTGGGTGTTTGTTTGTTTTTCCGAAGAGGGACTGTGCAGTTTGGATATGTAGTCCCACAATCCGTATTCTTTTTTAAATAATAATAATCCCAACGTTAAGCAGAGTGAACGCACTGCCCTGACTTATTTACACAGGCCTAAAAAGTGTACAGCGAATTTACATTTTCTTTTTTTATACTAGAAGGGAAACAAAACGGCTGTGCCCACCACATCAGCAATGCGTATGAAACGAAGGACATTCACAGGGAACACAAAAAGAAAACATCGGAATCGATCAAAAATAAAAGCAGTCCTCAGTGCAGACTAAATTTACAACACAAGTGGTTTTACACTCTTGGATCGTGGTGGTGGGTTTTCTTTCTTTTTCTTTTTTTTCTTTCTTTTTTTCTTTTTTTTTAGGAAATTGTTTGTTTGGAGTAGGAAATATTTTGGAAACATTCTGCGATGCGTGATGCGCACGAGCAGCCAGAAGGAGGCGTCGCCGTCCAATCAGATGTCTGGAATTAGATGATCGAAGTGTGTAGTACTGCACATTCAGTGTGACAAGGCCTCTTTCCTGGTTCAAACCTGACAAAAACATACAAAAAAAGCCTTTTAATGTGGCATTTAAAAACTTTTCTAAATGAGCTGGGTGTTTTGAACAGATCGTTTGCATTAAGCGTCCAGTGAAGTGCTTTGAAATGTGTATTTTACTTGATGTTTGCCGTAATCTCAACCAAAACAAAAAGAGAGAGTGGGACATAATGTAGCTCCTCCCCTTAAAAAACAATACAGCCAATAGCGTTTTGTTTTATCACTGCTCTGCCAGTGCATCAAATGAAAAGCAAGGGGGGCGGGGCATGTCAGACACTTGAGAGCATTTGATTGGTCATTATTTGATGAGAAACTGAAGTATGAGGTGATGTGAATAAAACCGTTGATCCTTTTAGGCAAAAGTGACAAACTACAAGCTTTACATGTTTATGTCAGTTTTATATCTTCTAAACGAAAATTTTGTCATTGCTTTGGAGCACACTAGCTTATAGATATCTTATAAACTAATAATACTGATACTAACGTCTAAAAAACTTCATTTTAAATATTAAGGGACCTTTAATGGTTCAATGAGTCAATCATTAAGGCAAGCACTTGGCGTCACCTAGTGAAGGTTTTAGTGGAATATTCATTAAGAATAAGACAGTACTAAAGTATAAAAAAAACAAAAAAACGATCACACAACTGTAGTCGGCATATTTAGTATTGCACTTAATTGAAAGCCACTAAAAAATGAGTTGGTACCTTTTTAGTAATATAACTGCACTATTATCATGTGGTATTATTACTGTAATATATTGCATTTACATTGCATTGTAAAAATAGTGATTTGACACCTTGCTGCTGTAAATGAAATGAAAATTTTCACCTCAGTGCAAAATTTCCCATCACAGCTTCTTATAATGACAACGAAAAATTCCTCATTAATTCTTGGAAATGAGAATAACAGATGCCAAAAAGCAGCAGGGTTGCAGTGTTCCTCTTCGACTTGTGAGAAATGAAAAACAACTCCACTTCCAGACCAGACATTATTGATCATGATTTAGAATACAAATTCGCATTTAGAATATATTAAACTGATATTAAAAATAATGTAAAGCTTGTAGTTGGTCACTTCTGCCTAAATGGATAAAAAAAGATGTTTCAAAAACAGTTAACAAAAGATTTCAGAAACTTTGAACATTAGGAAAAAATGCAATCTGCATTATACATTTTAAAGAAGTGAGACAAATAAATGAATTAACAAATAAAACATTAAATAAAGTAAAAAATAAAAAACAGAGTGGAATTATATAAGTTTACACATTAAAAAGCCATTTCTGACTTTTAAAAGAGTTTTTTATGCCCATTAAAGACTAAATATATGACTTGGAGTCAATTTAAAAAAAGCCAGAATTTAAATCAAATTTACACATGTGAATAAACAACTTACCCATTATAATAAAAAGATTACCAACGTACTGAATGCAAGATTTAGAAATGCAATAAAAGAAGCTTATGTCAAAAGTATTTAAACAAATTTCAACACTTGTCTATTTTAAGAGACAGATCCATAGTTCCGTCCAAAATAGTTTCACATAAGTACATTCACAAAAACAGATGAACAATGGTTCCTTACAAGTTACACAATGTACATTTGTTTTCAAAATCTATTATGTATTTACCAAGTAAACTATTACAAGAATAGCATCTATGTAATGTTTTATATGTAATTTCTTTCACTGTGTTAATTTGTTATATGTGGCCAGCCATTTAAAAGAAGAAGCTGGAACTGTTTTATGGTTAAAATTCTGCATCCTATGGTTATCGTATTTGTTATCAACTATTAGTATCCCTTCTGTTGAGATTGGGATCAACGGTTTTATTCAAGTCACTTAATACTTCAGTTTCTCATCAAATCACGACCAATCAAATGCTCTCTAGTATATGACATGCCCCGCCCCTTTCAAGACGCTTCACATTAGCTTTTCATTTGATGCACTTGAGCTCAACCACTCTCACAGGCAGAGCTGTGATAAAACAATACTAGCCATCCCCATCTCATCTAAGGAATTAATTATCAAAGCTATAAGCATATAAATGCTTATACAACAATTTCATAAACTGTAAGAAATATTTAATGATATATTTTATAGCCAGAAATATGTACTTTTTTAATTTACCCACCATTGACAGTTGTGATTTTTAGACCTTGCCCTGTGCTTTTGAAATCGTAAAACTGCGAAGAAAAATATCCTCACCTTCTTCGTTCCTTTTGACGGCTCTCTCCACTCTTAGACATCTGCTTTATGATTGTTCTCCTCCAGTTTCTTACTCTCCTCTGAAGTGCCTGTCTCCTTCTCTCCGGTCTTCCAGCTGCCTTGTCTAACAGGACAATTTTACCTTGATTAATCTTTCAGCACACTTCATACTGAGCTCTGCGGCTACACCATTTCTGCCTCACTCCGCTTCTCATGTCAATCTGAACAAATCATGATGATGTATAACAGCAGATACGGTGACTTCTACTGCAATCACACGTACTTCATCCGATATACAGCTTGTAATTTAAACGTAGAGTATGATTTAGGCCTGAAGTACATTGCATTTCTTCATACTTGACTTGTTTTTGTGATGTCTTACCTTGTTTTCTTGATGTACAACCAGTAGATGAGTCCCACCAGGGCAGCGGCTAAAAACAGTCCAACCACGACACCCACAATCACTTTGGCCTGCTCCGCGCCATCTTCGTTTTTTCCTAAAGATACAAATACAGCACTTTATGACTTCCTCTAAAAGCATTATGACTTCTGACAGGGAGAGGGACACCTGGGAAATGAAAAACGACTGACAGAATTCTGCTATTTGAGATAAAAATAAATAAAAGCTGCGATTATTTCAAGAAAATATTTAATTTTTTCCTGCATGTGTGACGTGAAAGCACAGAGTTTGCATGATGTCAGGATGCTTGACACCCTCCGACTCATGATCTTATCAACTCTAATTGATTTTAAGTGAATTTCAAGTATGAATGAAATCAGATTCTCTTACCTGGTTTGGGCTTGTCCTCCTCAAATACTGAAATCAGATATAAAATCAAATTAACTTTGGGTGCAATATTAAACCTAACTAGCATTTAACACAAATTTGGTAGGGGGGAAAAAAGCCACCACCCAACTGTGGTTTTTAGATGCAAAACCGATTGAAATCAGAAGTGAGTATTTTCCAATCAGATTCTAGTAAAGGAGACCACAAGCATGCGGTAGCGGTCGGAAAGAGAAGAGGGAGAGGAGGAAAAGGGACAGCAGTCCAAGCACCCTGACAGACAAACAAAACCCGAGCCAAAGCCAGAACCAAGAGAGAAAGACAGTGTCTCATGCCCTGTGAGTGAACAACAGGACCTGAGAGAGAGCAGCCAGTCCTGTCTTTCCAGTGTTCACACAAGGACACTTCTAATAATTACAATACTGTAAAATGACCACTACTGTAAATCACCCTGCATTGGAATAGTGCAACAAGCAAAGTTCTGTGAAACATGCTAGTTTTCACAGATCTCCTCACATGCACGTAATTGAGGTTAGATATGGCATCTATCAGGGCTGTCAAAACTATTTTCCCCAATACTAAAAACTTAAAGGGACAATTTGCTCAAAAACAAAAAACAAAAAAAAATCTACCTCATCTAGGGCTGAACGATATGGCCTAAATACAATCTCGATAATTATTTTTCATATTGAACGATAACGATAATGATATATATTTCGATATCAATTGTCAATGCTTCCAGATTTAAAAGAATACCCCAACAATGTCTGAAGCCACAAAAATTAGAGTGTCCATTGAAAAGCATAGCATATTTTTGGCTGATAAATTTTTGGTGGCTGAAAATTCGGTACATTTATAATATAAACACTTTAATATTCCCGTTGTTGCACATTTCTGCTGTGTGATTGGCTCTTAGATCAATATAGAGTAAAAAATTCCAGAACTTCTGACTGTTATTGACATAAATGTTTTCGCTACTCAATATAATATTGTTTATCGGCTCAGCCTTAACCTCATCTTAGGTTTTTTTTAAATATAGAATGTTAAAGATTTAATTTTATTTTGAAACTGTGGAAATGTAACTTAAAACATAAACAGGCAAAACAGAATGAATACTGGGGGCTCCTAATGATATATTAAGAAAAGCGACAGGTTGGTGCAAGATATGGAACATTATTTTTATAATAAAGCAAAGCTGAACATGTTCATGATAGTACAGAGTTTCCTGTTGCATAAATGATGTATGCACAGGTGCAAATTCACAATATAGGTTGTACATCCAGTCTAATAAGTGAATACAATGTTTAGAAACAATACACTAACATGCAGACCTTGTTCACATCTTTGTATTTGTCCTACAAATGGCCATTAGAGTCCTTTTAAAAAATGTTGTAAACACAACTTGTAGAACGTAAACACTTTTTACAAGTCAAATCTTCTAACTAGAATCATTTTGAGATTAAATGAAAGCAGCTAAACTCACCAATCTGTTCGTTTAATTAGACCTCTGTATCATGAGGAGTACGCTACATGCATTAATTTCGTTTTGCCTGTGAATGTTTTTCTGACTCTGAAAAGATCCAGCCATTGACTTGCACGTTGTGCTTCACCAAGCAACACATTTTCAGCTAAAATTCAAATGTAATGTTGTAATGAAGTAAAAAAAAAAGTGACAAATCTTAAGATGGCCTGAGGGACAATTTAGGAAATTGTTGAAGCAGGAAAACTCAATTATCCTAAATCTGACATTTAATGAAAACTATATCCTATTTTCCACATCTGTGGCTCAAATAAACATGATATTTCAGTGTTTTTGATTAATGGTGGTTATCTATATTTGATCTATACCTGTTTGTTCCACCTCAAACATCTTTAATACGTTATTATCCATGTTAAATATGTATCCCAATGGTTGTTTTAATCTAAATCTGTTCTTGACAGCCCTATAATATGAGCCTTTAAAAGGGGATCGATTGAGTGGTTAGTAAGCGGTCTTCACAGCAGGAAACCTCTTCTTCAGTACTTACGGGAAAACACGCTGATGTCCTTTGTGTCGAAGCCGAGTTTATTGGTCACGAGGCAGCTGACGGTGAGGTTCTTACTGGGTACGACCGTCAGTTTGTATGTGGCTTTTCCGTTGACATACGACGTTTCATCCTGCAAGACAACCCGCACACAATTTCAGGTTGTATTTAAATTATTTTTTTATTTGAATATAGTTTTTTTTTTCATTCAGGTTGGTTTAATTATGATTGCTTCTTTGCTTGAGGCGCTGTTGAATACACCTCACCGCTAGAGGGCGCGAAAGATTCTCAACTCATTTTATTTAGTAACGTACACTTCACCACACCCGGCGTTAACAGGAAACAAACACACACTTAATTTAGGGTCGGGAACACTTAAGGTTGGACTAAAAATCTCCCACACAACCATTAAATGAGTTTCTTTCACAAATAAACTTCAATATTTGTGTCATTAAGGCAGACAGTGAGTGCTGAACCCCTCACTGAGAGCAGTAACTGATGCCTCCACAGGAATTAAACGAAATATAGCAGAAAATAAGCAGCCATTAAGACACAATCAAGTTCAGATTAATATTAGTATATAATGTACTTCACAATTTAGTTCATATAAACACAATTGACATAACTATTAATATGATGATGGCGTCTAAAGTTGAGGAGCTGCGTCTAAAGTTTTGAGGAGCTATAGCCACGACAGGTATGTTTTGTTTGGTTAAAAACAAGTTAAAGGTATAGCTTATCCAAAAAAAGAAAAAAGAAATCTGTCATCATTTAATCAGCCTTTACTTGTTCTAAGCCTGTTTGACTTTCTTTTGACTTTTGAAGTAGGCTGTAAACTACTATCGACTTATTTGTTTTACCCACCATAGCCAAGTTACTATGGAAGTCAATGGTCACAGGTTTTAATTTTCCTTCTAATTTTTTTTAAAGTGTTCAACAGACAAAAGAAATTTATAACAATTTTAAATGACTTTGAAGGTGAGTAAATATTGAGTAATTTTTCCTTTTTGTGGAACTTTACTAACTTTAGTTAACAAGAACTACTAGTGTATCATTAGTAGTTCTCAGAAGTATTAGTCTTACATATGTAACACATAAACATTTAACAATGAACAGGTGATAATTCTCTCTAAAATTGATTTTTAGTTTTTTAAGTATCTTACCTTATCTTTCCTATCTCACCTTATGCTTTTTTGAGTATCTTATGCGGGACAAGGCTGCATTTATTTGATCTATACATTCAATTATTTGATAAAAAAACTGTATTTTTTTGCAAATTCTAAACTATTGTAAAAGTTTCTAAAATTGTGACTGCAAAAATTTTACAGTGTCACATGATTCCTAAGAAATAACTCTAGAAAAAGTTATCATTTGTTGCATAAGAAATAATATTAAATGTTATAATTATATTTGTGCTGCTTAATAGTTTAGGGAAACCATAACCGTTTTTTTTTTATATTGTATTTACTTCAAAAGTTTTAATGTGCTATTGCTGGATAATAATACCTTATATTTTAGTAACAATATTTTTATTTTAGGTACAATTCTTGCAATTACAAACCATTAGACAGACTTTTAGATCAATAAACTACTAATTCATTGCTTATTAATAGTTAGTAAAGTAGAAGATTTAGGTACTAGGAATGTAGAATAAGATCAGTATTAATAAACAGCCAATATCTTGATAATAGGGTAATAAGCCTGTAGTTAATAGTGGGAATTGATACTTAAACTAAAGTGTTACCAGTTTTGTTTTACTTCAGCAGTAAACTAACACTTACTCTAACAAACAGTAGTCTGTTTACAGCACTATAAAGACTAACCAGGATGTCTTGGGTTTTGCAGGAGGCAAAGTACGCAGGGTGTGACTTTATAACCCTGCTGGAAGCAGAGCAGCCCCAAACCCCAGATCAGAACCTGTTCATCTGAAATGCATCCACCGAGACCAGGCAGACACTAAGAAGCAGGAATGAGCTAACCATGTGTGTTAGCCTTGCAGTGCGCCTGCGGTTCTGTGAAGGTGGGTGTGAGAAAGCGAAAGACGAATGCTGGTCAAACTGCTCTTTATCAAAACCCAAACACTGGGACTCATGGGACACACACGCTGTCTGGGATGTCTGGGGTATCAAACACACAAACAAAAGCTAGTTTTCAGTGTCCTGCTTTGGCGTTGTTGTCCTCATTATCCTGCTTTCTGTCTCGACTGGAGTCTCTCAATCCTCTTGTTAAATTGTAACGTATAAAGTACTGTTTCTGGGTCTAAGCCTCTTCTTGAAAACTCAATCTCTGTTTAGTTATATCACACATTAAAACAAAATCATTGTGTTCTCTGCATATACTTGCTGTAACCCAGACACAAATATTTTTATTTATAAAAGATGAATCGCTGCGTGACCATCTAAGATATGAATGGATAGAAATGTTACGATCATGATTTTAAATAGCATTACAGCCCACTGTTATATTAGTACCATTTGTTGTTCGCTTTTGGCATCTGATAGATCATTTGGACCCAGAAACCGTGACGCGTGACTTCAGATTTAACAAGCGGATAAGAGGAAATAGGGAGGGCTAAACTCAAGGAAACTCATCACCTCGTCTCAGAGGTGGCAGTGAGAGGCGTTTGGGAGATTGCCGAGACGTGCCTCTGTGGAAATTCGCTTGTCAAAATAAAAAAGGACAGAAACAAAGACAAATTCGCTTGTCACAATATTCCGTAGCCGTCAGCCTGTGAACACGGGACGAATAATAAGGTGTCATTCCAGACATTCTGTCCCAGGACAACTGTTCCTCTTTTAACGTAAATTGAAAGTTGGCTTTTTGCTTCTGGGTGCTGAAAAACCTGTGACTTCAAACACCTGTGCACCTTTCATCTTGTCTAGACCGGAGCTGAGAGGAATATCTGGGCATCTTTCCTTCTTGCATAAAAATGCACAAGATATGAGGTTCTTTTGGGACAACGGAAATGTCTGAAGCACTGAGTATAAGGCTGAGATTCAGTCTGACTGTGTTGGTGACTCACGTCGGTTCCGTTGACACTCCACTGCACTTCAGGTTTAGGTGAACCTTCTGCCTCGCACGTCAACACTTTGTGTTTGCCGTCATTGCTGCGATGCTTTGTCAGGCCGGTAATTCTTGGACCACCTGGACATAATAATAGTTATGCTTTTATATATTATATATCGAAATATTGTTTTAAATAGATGTAAGAAATAGAAATGTGTAATATTAAACTCATATCTTTTACTGTATGCATAGATACAGTAAAAATAAACAAAGCAAACGTAAAAATAAAAATATACAGTAATATACATTTATATATGCATGTTAATATTGTAAAAGAAAAGAGATAATATAATTATAATTCTAATAGAATTTAAAATTCTAAATAAATTACCTAATAGATTTTAATCTAAATGGCAACCTAATTTTATTGTACTAAGTTGTACTAATAAGAAAATCAATATATATGGAGATTATATGTGTGTGCTTTGGAAGTTTACTTTTACATATCTCCTGTTAAAACATTTTAAAATGAAATGTAATAATGTAACGTTTATCTTTATATATTTACATTTAAATACTGAAATATTGATAATAAGCAATAATAACAATCACAATAATGTAGTAGTAATAATACAAATGTGATATGCAAGCGGTAAAAATATATTTTTAAATTACTTTGTAAAACTATGATATATACAGTGTGGTGTATATTATATATGTAATGTTTTACCTATTGCACAAGATATACTGTATTTATCAGTTTCAGTGTACTTATTTTTAGTATATGAAGTATTTTGAAGTAGTAATAAATTTATAAAAAGTCTTTATATTTTGACTGCAAATGTTTGGTTTCTACAAATGTTTAAAAAATATAAACCAGTATACAGTATGTGTCAACACATTTCAGTTGTAATATTTTTAACAAATATGTATACAGCTGAAGTCAGAATTAACCGACTGTTTAACAGACAGAAGTTAGAACAGAACACATTTCTAAACATAATAGTTTTAATTACTAATTTCTAATAACTAATTTGTTTTATTTTTGCTAGACAATATTTTACTAGATATTTTTCAAGACCCTAGTATTCAGCGTAAAGGAATTTAAAGGCTTAACTAAGTTAATTAGGTTAACTAGGCAGGTTAGGGTAATTAGGCATGTCTTTTTTTGTTCTTTAGACAATCGAAAAAAATATTGCTTAAAGGGGGTTAATAATTTTGACCTTAAAATGACTTTTAAAAATATTTAAAACTGCTTTCATTCTAGCCAAAAAAAATAAAAAATAAAATTAAGACAAATAATAATAAAAAATAGTATCTGAAATTCTGTGAAAATTTCTTTGCTCTGTTACACATAATTTGGGAATTATTTACAATAGAAAATAATAATAATAATAATTTTTACCAACTATATTTATACACATGTTCATAATAAACTGTATCATATGATGTGCAAGCTATACTCCTACATGTATAGTTAAACACAGAATAAACGGTAGTCTTACCTTCCACAGTAAGCTCGAAGGAAAAACTGTGTTTGATTCCTTCAATAGACACGTCACACACGTATAAGCCTGCATCGCTGTATCTCAACTGGGAGAAATCAGGCAGTTTGTCCAGCTTACGGTTATCCTGCAGAAATTGATTATTGTGTTTTGAAATTGAGTTGTTAGTTTAGCATGACTGGGAGGACTAAAACAACATGACCCAAATCTGTTCCATTCCCTACAGTCTCACCTTAGTCCACGTTACTTTTACTTCAGAAGAAGCATTCTTCTCCAAAGACACCACTAAGTTTTCCCCGAGCTTTTTTAACACCTTGCCTGTAGGAGTGAGGCTTACATCCAAAACTGAAAGAGAGAGACAGAGAGAAAATAAGAGCAGATGACAAGCGTGTATCACTTCGCTGCAGGCTCTTTTCGTACACCTGTCCTCAAAATATTTCAACCACTGAAAAGGCTGAAACACCTCGCATGCCCCTGCCAACTAAGAGTGCTTATTCTGGCCTGAGTGATTGCTTTCTGTCCTCATGCGAACGGCTGGGATGCCACCAGCTTTGAAACCGTGCAGCGCAGACGGCGTGAAATATATTCGAATCTCCAAAACTAAGCATCACTAAACCCACGTTATGGAGATCATCAGGCCTTTTGAACCACATAGGCACACAACCATATGCTTTCCTCAATGAGAATTATTGAAAGGCCAGTGTGCGTGTGAGCTTATCAGCGCTGCAGCCTCAACTCAAGTCAGAAAGTCCTAATTAAGCTGTCGGCCTAAAGTCCCGCCCCTCTCGCTAATCCTGCATGCTGAAGATAGATTTGATTAACGCTCCAGTCGTGCATTAATTCATACTAGTATAGAAGAAGCAATTAATTGGAAAGGAAAAGTAGGTGAAGCAAGTCTGCATTGGCTTTTCAGTTTGTTTAGGCTTGGCTCTAATGTCTGGAGCATTGTTTAAAAAAGATTAATATTAGCCCAGGCATGGAACATTTTCAACAAATAAAATAAGCAGAATAAATTGGGAAAACAACTTAACTGTGAAGTAATATAATAATATAACATAAAATAATATAATATAATATAATATAATATAATATAATATAATATAATAT
>CAIGQQ010004897.1:1815363-1867811 GCA_903798035.1 Danio albolineatus
TATTATATTATATTATATTATATTATATTATATTATATTATATTATATTATATTATATTATATTATATTATATTATATTATATTATATTATATTAATCATTAATTCATTTTCTTTTTGGCTTAGACCCTTCATTAATCTGGGGTCACCACAGCAGAATGAACCGCCAGCTATTCCAGCTTATGTTTTACGCAGTTGATGCTTTTCCAGCCACAACCCAGTACTGGAAAACAACCCCTCACATTCACACATACACTCTTTGTCTTTGGACTGTGGGGGAAACCAGAGCACCCAGAGGAAACCTACACAAACACGGGGAACAATGATATGATATGATATGATATGATATATTATATTATGCTCCAGTGCTCTGCGTAAAGGTCTGCACAATGGATGGATATGTAATCATAAAATTGATTAATGATGCATTATACATCACTTTGATTAGTGGGATCATATTTGCGGGGAAAGTTTTGAAAAATAATGGTCCATCATAAGAGCAAACTTTGAGAAACTTTTCCAACTTTTCCTACACTGACCAACAACATTTCATGGAATGCATTTGGAAGTCCATTTTTTTGTTATACAGCTAGCAGTTCAGCTGACTCTGCCCTTTCCAAAACCCCCAAAAGATCTTTCCATATCTGTCAAATGCTCCATCACTTCTGTCTCTAAGTGTCTGGATGTTTTTATGGAGAGATGGAAGAGATACAGGGCAGATTTGTCCACTCACAGCTCACTGTGACGATCTGAGTGGACTCCATCACATCGTTGTCAAGCAGAGAGCACTTGTACACACCGCTGTCGGCTCGGGTGACGCCGGTCAGTGTGTAGACATCCTTGTCCGTCACCGTGACCTTCTTTCCCTGAAGAGATCAAGGCAGAGAGAAGCAGTGAGATTAACCAGGAGAAGAAAACAGGGCAGACAGCAGGACCCTGAAGATTTAAGAGCGGTCTGGTTGCTGTGGACACTGCCGGCAGTCGCTCACCTTAATGTTAAAGTTGAAGCTGGTAGGAGGAGGGTTTCCGTCCGCCTGGCATTTCAGTGTCACATCATCACCTTCTCTAATGGGACTCTGAGAGACAACCTGTAGACTCACCTTCTCAGTGGGATCTGAAAGACAAAGAGAGAAAACAAACATTAGAATGAACCGAGGAGGATGGCTGTCATCGCAGAGATGTGGTGTGACTTTCCAACAGCTACAAAAAAAAATAAAAAATCTCTAAGACACCGTGCCATTCTGAGGACCCCAAGGGGCTTAAACGCCTTCATTTCCACAACCATTTGCAGTCTCTCATTCTCGCCCTCGTTTTCGCGCCCAGCAGCCACAGAGCATTTCACATCACATCTTCAGCCCGAGGCACTGAACAAACCTCTCTGCATTCAGATAACAGAGAGAGACTGAGAGAGAGAGAGAGAGAGAGCAACTGCAGACTTGGTTACCGGCATTATGCCTGACAAGACCAAGAAAAAAAAAAAAACATCAAATTGAGCTTGGCTACCAGCTGAGACCTTCAATTCAAGGTTCAGGACACGAGAGATGGCTTCATGTTCTAGGCTATGCACTGATACGCAGATACCCATGAACGCGGACCCCTCAAACCAGCTGTAAAATCAAACAAATAAAGCTTCAAAGCGCTCGACGCAGCATGTGTCACATTATCTCAGGAAGAGCAAAAGCCCCAGCGCTTGACTACCAACCCAATCCCAATTCGTTTCATCTCTGGGCTAACACGACATATTTGCCCCTAGGGGGAGCTGGTTTGTGTACAAGTAGATTTATACAGTATAGAAAACCTGAAATCTCCTGTCACATTCTATCTGGATTGAATTTGATGGTATGCTTTTATGTAAGAGTGGGTGCAGCCATTGGAACCTTATTTGCCCAAGACTTCCGCTCTCATTCACTTCTACTGATTTTTAACCATAAAAAAGCTCATCGTATGACTTGATGTTGCAAACTCAAATTTTCTTCTTATATTATTTTTAGTTTTATGTACAGTATAGTCATTAAAACAGAAACACCAACTGGCCCAGCCGGGACTTGAACAAGTAACCTTCTTGCTGTGAAGCGACAGTGCTAACCACTGAGCAACCGTGCCACCCCACAATAGCATTCTCAACTAAAAATTCTTAACTTTAGCCATTCATTTACAAAAATAAGATGTTTTGTGCCAACAGGTTTCAAAGTGCAGGTTTTTGAAAACAATACTGCTATCTACTTCTTGTAAACTACAAAAATATTGATACATATTACGTGTTCAGTCTGTAGGCATAATAAACACATCAACTCGTAATCGTTCAATCAATGTTTCATCTGTGAAAAGACATCAGTAAAACAGCTTGCAAAACAATGTCACACAGCCTTACATTAACCTCAGGCAACTCATTCAGTCTTCACAGCTTGTAAGTGCACAAGAGAAATAAACTCTAGAGTAGAGCATTTCTCTAAATATCTGACATATTAGTCCCTATACATTAGATTTTACATACTTAATCTGATAGTGATAGCTTAACTTAAATTATTAAAGTTATCAAATTATTCATTTCTAAAACAATTTAAGTCTTAAGGCTTCCTGTTATAATTTAATTAAGATATTAAAGTAAAAACTGCCTTACAGTGCATCCGGAAAGTATTCATAGTGCTTCACTTCTTCCACACTTTTTTATGTTACAGCCTTATTCCAAAATGGATTAAATTCATTTATTTTCTCAGAATTCTACACACGGAAGCCACTCCTTAGTAAAAGGCACATAGCAGCCTGCCTGAAATTTGCCAAAAAGCATCTGAAGGACTCTCAGATCATAAGAAACAAAATTCTGTGGTCTGGTGAGACTAAAATTGAACTCTTTGGATTGAATGCCAGGTGTTACGTTTGGAAAAAAAAAACAGGCACTGCTCATTACCAGGCTAATACCATCCCTATAGGGAAGCATCATCATGCTGTGGGGATGTTTTTCAGATGCAGGAACTGGAAAACTAGTCAAGATAGAGGGAAAGATGAATGCAGCAATGTACAGAGACATCCTGAATGAAAACCTGCTTCATTGTGCTCTTGACCTCAGACTGGGGCGAAGGTTCATCTTCCAGAAGGACAATGACCCAAAGCACACTGCCATAATAGGAATGGGGTTGCTTAACAGAGCCCAGAACTAAATCCTATTAAACATCTTTGGAGAGATCTGAAAACGGCTGTACACCGTCACTTCCCATCCAAGCTGATAGAGCTTGAGAGGTACTGCAAAGAGAAATGGGCAAAAATTCCCAAAAACAGGTGTGCCAAGCTTTTGGCATCATATTCAAAAAGACTTGAGGCTGTGATTGCTGCCAAAGGTGCATTAACAAAATATTAAGCAAAGGCTGTGAATACTTTTTCAGGTTTTTTATGTTTAATAAATCTGCAACAATTTCAAAAACTCTTTTTGTGTGCAGAGTTTTGAGGAAATAAATGTATTTCATCGATTTTGGAATAAGGCTGTAACATAAAAAATGTGGAAAAAGTGAAGCGCTATGAATATTTTCTAGATACACTGTATGTGCAACTGCTTAGATACAAATGTTTTTAATTGAGTAATTGTTACATCTAAAACCTAAATAGCAAATTAATTTAATAGTTTGTGCTTTAATTGTATTAGAGCACAATGATTAATTTTAAACTTCAATATTGTAGTAATGCAGACGTAATAGAACTTTCAATAATTTACAGCATTAGCTGAGATAGATCCTTTATCTTTAGAAAAAAATTGTAAATATAATTGAATTTATTTTCACAAAGAAGCCATAATTTGTTAATAAAGCTGTTAAATCAATAGAAAAAGAAGCCACTTTACACCATTACTGTTTAGTATGCAGTTAACAGCACTTAAGTTACTTACAGTGAATTTGGAAGGTATCTGGTGTTGAAACCTGATTGGGTCCAGTCACGTGCTTTGCCACGCAGGTGAACTGTGATGCCATATCCTCTTTCCTGGCTGTGTACTGCAGTCTGGAAGAGGTGCTGGACAGACCTGTGACTGGGTCCTTGGTGACAGCAGATGTGATAATGATCGCTGCAGTCGCACACAAACACACATACAGACACATCAGTCATTAAAGCTGGCAAGCACAGTGACTGTCACACCGTATGTCTACCCTGGAAGTGCCTGACACCCCATAACGACAGCTTGAGTCTGCCAACACTGTCAGATTGTTCACTAACCACAAGCCAATCAGCTGTGAGCTCCAATACAGCAACAGTTAAAGGGCTGTGTTCCTTTTTTCTTCCTTTTCTTTTTGTAAGTGCTCATTTCAAATAACTAAATGGCATATAGATATGATTAGATGGAAAAACTAGTTGGAGACCATAAGCTGAGAGTGCTCATTAAGTGAATTAGTTTATGCTTTTGTAAATGCGTTTTCCTAATTTCAGACATACGGGAAAGTAAGCGTTTAGTTCTACAGCCTGTCAAAAACAGGTACCAGGTGTCTGTCGATTGAAATGGGACATGTCATATCAGATGCGTGCAGTGTAGGTGTATTTTAATATGTTTACAGCATGCGCAATGATAGTTATGTTGTGTCGCAACATGCCGCAGACATCCGGTGTTGAAAGACATCATTCATTTT
The DNA here is from genome assembly GCA_903798035.1 of Danio albolineatus. NCBI lineage: Eukaryota > Metazoa > Chordata > Actinopteri > Cypriniformes > Danionidae > Danio > Danio albolineatus. The sequence continues at coordinate 1,819,969 of CAIGQQ010004897.1, forward strand.
TTCCCATAAGAACTTTAATGGAAATTTTATTACCTTGTTGAGTCATTCTATGAAACAATGGCCTTTTCAACCACATAAACATGATTTCTCAATGGAATGTCTATGTGGATTTGAATAAATATTGTACCATGTCATCTAAAATGAATAAAAATGGATGTATTATTAAATGTTCCTTGTTATCAAACAATACATTTTATAACAAAAAGAAAAGAAAGCATTGACATGAACCACACGTATCATTTTTGGCAAACAATGTCTGCTTCATTTAATGGGCAAGATATTTTAAATTATTTTATCAAGCATGAAAAATTAATGATGACAGTAACAGTTAAATAACAGTAGAACCTTTGAAATGGCATATCAAAGATCAAATGATGTTCATTGCATCCTTTAAATGTACAGTTTGCTATTATAAATGAATGACATGGAGGAAAATTATTCTATTATAATTTTTTTAAATGAATATACTTTACAATAAAGTTTATTCAGGTAATGTTAGTTGATGTATTTACTAACATGAACTAACAATGAGCAATTCTAATTCATTTATTAGTCAGCATTAATGCCCTGTAGGTTAAAATGAACTAACTATTAACAACTTAATTTCCATTAACAAATATATTGTAATAAATTAATTGTTCACTGCTTTTTAAAGACATTACCTAACATTTAACCGATACAAACTAATTGGAAAGTGTTACCAATATATTTTATGTATTGTATTTAAAAATATTGTTAATCAATATAGTTAAAAAAAAAACACCCTGAAGTTTCAATCCTGTTTTAGTTTTTTTTTTTTTTCCGGCCAAACACAAAAAACAAGATTTATTGAAAATGTAGCCAAACAGATGATGGTACACATAGTGGAAAAAAAGTAACTGCTGTCAACTGCCTGGTCACAACAATTTGTCAGAATATCTCCTTTTGTGTTAAAAAAAAAATCATGCAGGTTTAGAACAAGAGTAGTGTGAGTAGGCATGGGCTGGTATTCTGATATTCAAGATTCTGACGGTATGATAACCTTGGATAAAAATATCACGTTTTCACGGTATGACGGTATTGTGATTGCTGTTCTAAAATATATTCTTTTAAAATGTCTGGCTAAAAAACTAAAAAATTGTCCTCTTTGAACACAATATATTTTCATTCATTCATCCATTTTCTTGTCGGCTTATTCCCTTTATTAATCCGGGGTCGCCACAGCAGAATCAACCGCCAACTTATCCATCATATTTTTACGCAGCGGATGCCCTTCCAGCCGCAACCCATCCCTGGGAAACATCCACACACACACATCACTATACGGACAATTTAGCCTACCCAATTCACCTATGCCACATGTCTTTGGACTTGTGGGGGAAACCGGAGCACCCGGAGGAAACCCACGCAACCACGGGGAGAACATGCAAACTCCACATAGAAATGCCAACTGACCCAGCCGGGGCTCGAACCAGCGACCTTCTTGCTGTGAGGCGAACGTGCTAACCACTAGGCCACCGTGGCGCCCACAATATATTTTATTTAAAGTATTTGTCATTTAAAGTATTTTGTGGCAGTCAACATGTCAGGCTAAATAATTCAAGTGAATCCTCGACTTCTGCTGTCATCATTTGTTTCAAAAACACAGATGGCTTTCCAATTTACACCTAAAAAAAATGTAAATAAAAAATCTTATTCATTCATCCTTATAGCAAAAAATGTTGGCGGTATGAAAACCTTGACTTTTCCAAACCGCGGTATACCTTGAAAACGGTTATCGTCCCATGCCAAAGTGTGAGTAAATGAATTAGAACGAACTATTCCTTTAAGCCCAGCCTGAATTACATTCTAATATTTTTGTGTTTTTGTGCTTGGTGCATTAGATTAAATGATTCTCCTTCATTGCATGACTCACTCTTGCCATCATCCACTAGAGGCTGGTTGTTCTTCATCCAGATGAGATCTGCTGCTGGATTGGCGCTCTCCACCACACATTCCCCCAACTAAAACACACACAGAGACAGAAAAAAAAAACATATTCTGTGACTGTATCAAAACTTGTCATCAGCAAGAATGTGGACTAGATTCAAGTCTGTGACAACTCAAAAACTTTGTTTCATCTGTCTTCAACATCTATATATAGACGCATGGCAAATAGTGTGGGACCAGATGTGTCATTTTCACACTGAATATGAATTGAACTGTTCAGCGACTCTGGCACACTTTTGGGACTTTCCCTAATGATAGTTCATGACCCGAGCGCTCCAGGTACTTTTGTCCCACTTCTCTTGGGTAAGTCCCGAGCTGGCCAGGGAAGGCACCTTGATACATTAAGATATAGAGATTAACATCATCAGTCCTTCCAAGATTTTTGGGACATTTTCTGATTTATTTGTGTTTTCCCCAAATTTGTGAAAACGTTTGCAGCATTTCTTCATTTGTAGCATGTTGTTTTGCTTTAAAGAAACGATTTACCTCTAAACTCTATAAAGCCTCCTATATCATATTTGATATATTAATCTAAACAACCAAAATAAACAAAAATCTTCTAATTAACAAATTAAAATATTCATTCATTCATTCATTCATTCATTCGTTCATTCATTCATTCATTCATTCATTTGTTCATTCATATATTCACTTTTTGGCTTAGTCCCTTTATTAATCTGGGGTTACCACAGCAGAATGAACCGTCAACTTATCCAGCATATGTTTTAGGCAGCGGATGCACTTCCAGCTGCAACCCATCACTGGGAAACATCCATACACCCATCCATGCACATAGACTACAGACAAATTAGCTTACCCAATTCATCTATACCATGTCTTTGGACTTGAGGGGGAAACCGAAGCCCACGCGAGCATGGGGAGAACTGGCAAACTCCACACAGAAATGCCAAATGACCCAGCCGAGGCTCGAACCAGTGACCTTCTTGCTGTGAGGCGATCGTGCTACTCACTGCACCACCGTGACGTCCCCAACTTAAAATATTTATTTACAGTACTGTACTTTAGGTCTATTTGCACTGCTAGTATTAAGTATTATCCAAGTCTTAGACTCGTATAATATCCAAGTATAATATCCAAGTATTAGACTCGTCTTCAAATGAAGAAAAGTTATTGGGAGATTTGAAACAATAAGTTATGCAGTATATGTATCTATTTTTCCAAGTGTCTGCTATACTATTATAACAATTTGCGGCCAGATGAATAACAAGTTCAACAAATGCTATTTTTGAGCATTCTGTTAATTTTTTTAATGCAAGCTTGTCTTATTTTTGCTTTGATTGCTTGATCTTTCCTTGAATTCTGTGATGGCAGAATCGTACAGTCCTGGAAGGGACCGATCTGTGTGAGCTAAAGTGGGCGGTGTTTAAACTCTCTCTAAACTTTCTTCTTCCTGCCCTTTTCCTTCTCTCTGCTTGAGTAAAAATGCCGCCAGAGGCCGAGGAGGCTCTGCATTAATAACACGCTGACAGGATCACATGCTGACGAGCTTCTGCCCCGGGATAGAGAGATCAGCAGAAAGAGAGAAGGGTAATAATGGCAGGAAAGCAGAGCAGACAGCAGAATGATGCATGAGCTCAGGTGTTCAGGGTGGCGTAAGAAATCCAAGATTTAGAGGAAGCACGGACAGGGGTGGGGGAAATCGTCGTAGCGTGATTCCGATCTCTGATAACATGCCGGACCCTCCTCAGGAGCCAGACCATGATACATCACCTCTCAAGCGCAGACCGCTGCTGAGGCCTGGAGCTTCACTGAGCCGTGACTGAGCACTTTCCTTCCTCCACTCTCTCTTGGGGATTCGCTCAGAATCAGCTCAGTCCGCTAATGGTGTTGTTAAATTACACATGCTTTCTGCACTGTTTTAGCAGCCAGTTCGAATACTTTGGTTACATTGCCAGTAATTTTAGTACTTTTGAGCATTGCCAAAGAAAACAAACAAAAACAATAGGATGTTTTAATATTACAACTCCATTTATGTTTTTTGTATCTTCGAGTCCCAGCTCCACCAACGTTTCTGTTTGGAGTTTGCATGTTCTTCCCGTGTATGTGTGTTTGCTCCAGGTCCACCAGTTTCCCCCCACAGTCCAAAGGCATGCGGTATAGGTTAATTGGATAAACAAAATTGTCCGTAGTGTGTGTGTGTGTGTGAATGAGTGTATGGGTGTTTCCTAATATTGCGTTGTGGCTGGAAGGGCATCCGCTGTGTAAAACATTTGCTGGAATAGTTGGCGGATCATTCCGCTGTGGCAACCCCTGATAAATAAGGGACTAAGCTGAAGGAAAATCAAGTAATGAATGAATGCATTAACGTTGTGTGTGGCACTGTTTATTTTCTTTTTTTTACAATTATTTAATATTTTCATTTTTATATAAGCAGTGATGAAATTTTGAGAAAGAAAAATAAATGCCAAGAAACAGAAACCACTTTAAAGTTATTATTTATTAGATTTTTTATTCTATTATTTAGATTTTTTATTTAATTATTTATTAGATTTTTTATTTATATTATTTATTATTATTTATTAGATTTTATCTAGATTTTGAGTATAATTTTCAGTTGTGTTATACTTTTCTGACAAGATGTCTTTAGTATGTTAAGTCAAAATTAAAATATTACATCATAATGTTGACTATATATGTGACTATACACATATTTTGCATTTTATTGTTTGTGCTGTATATTGCAGTTTCAAAAGGATTAAATATGGACTACACATTTTCATCATCATCATCATCATTTTTATTTCAGCTTAGTCCCTATATTAATCTGGGGTCGCCACAGTGGAATGAACCGCTAACTTATACAGCATATGTTTAACGCAGCGGATGCCCTTCCAGCTGCAACCCATTACTGGGAAATATCCATACACACTCAATCACACACATACACTACGGCCGATTTATCTTACCCAATTACCTATAGCGCATGTCTTTGGGCTTGTGGGGGAAACCAAGGCACCCGATGGAAACCCACGCGAATACAGGGAGAACATACAGGAAATGCCAACTGACCCAGCTGAGACTCGAACCAACGACCCTCTTGCTGTGAGCCTATCGTACTACCCACTGCACCACCGTGAAGCCCTACACATTTTCAATTAAGGGCTAAATATTTTTAATTGCCAATCAGGCTTAAAACAGTCAATATTTTGAGAAATTCATGTTTGATTTTTATTTACATTCGTTTCTGTGACCATACGGATTCACCTCTGTCATAATGTTTTCTCTGACCATACAAGTTCACCTCTCTCACAATGTTTTTTGTAACCACCTCTGCCATCTAGACTTCGGAATTCATGACAAAATCGCAAAAGATAAATAAAAAAACAGAAAAATGCTTTATTAATGTGACTCTCCTTCACCTTTTGTTGAATAACCGCTGACATGTCAGAGTAAAATGTGCAAAAACAACTTTTTAATACAATCCTACAAAAATAACACAGCTATTTAATATATCCACCCCTTCTCTTTCTAATTTCCTCTTCCCAGAGACCTTCAGCCTCCCTGCATCTTTTCAAGACAAGTAGCTGTTTTAAATGCTATATATTCAGCGGAGCCACTCTTTCTTCCTTGCCCTTCCCCTCTCTCAGTCTAAGCAAGTCTCGGCACTTTGAACACTGCAGACCTCAGTGGGTGGCCATGAAAAAAAAAAAAAACATAGTCCTATAATGCTGTATACAAAACACCGGCCTTCCCCACCCCACCCCACCGCCTCAACCAGACTCTAAGATCCTACATTAAAAAGGAAAGAAGAAAAAAAATAAATAACGACCCCCCAGCTCCATTTACAAACACCAGTCAGAAGGACTGCGTGGGATGCCTGGTATGTGCTCCAAGTAGTGCAAATCAAAGAACCTTCCTCTTCTCATGCAACCAAATAATATCACTGCGGTCCTGTATTTGAGATGCAAAATCTAGAGAACATTAAAGTGTGTATTTCCTGTATAGCCGTGGGTGGCAAAAGCTCGAGCACTGCCTAAATCAGGTGTGTACGCCCTACAAACGTGTTCGCTGATGTCCGTATCATTAGCGCAGTCTTTGAGCCGCCTCTGACTGTGATAACAGCAGGTGTGTGTCAATGTTGAGACTACTGGAGAGGCACGCTGTGTAATGAAAACAAAGGCGCCGGGTTTGATCTTGCACATTGTTAGTATACACTAGGCTGGTTGGTGTACTGGAGCAAACATTGTATACGGGATATAAAAGCAGCAGCGGAAGCTCAGGGTCTTAAAGGGAAAAGTGTGACTCACCTGTGTCAGTTTGCCATTTTCCAGTTCTTTCACTTTGTTTTTGATTACAGGGGCTGATGGTTTTTCTGCAATGAGAAATAAAGCATCATAACTACGGGTGTATTTGGTAAAGCATATGCATACTGTAGAATGCTTACAGTAGAAGTTAATTGCTTTTTGCCAGATATTATCAAATAAATACCAAGGCAGAGTTGATAGAGATTTTATACAACTCGACAAATAAGAAATTAAGATTAAATCACTTAATTACTCATTTTAAATGAATAATTTGACTCAGTGATTCAATCAATCATCTATAAAGACTGTCACCTGCTTAATTTCCGAACAAATGAGCCTTTTTGATGGAATTATTTAAGCCAAATAGTAAATGACTACGTTTACATGGACATCAGTAATCAAATTATTTGCCTTACTCTATGTAAGACAAATTATGATTTAGGTGTTTACATGAGTTGATTTTTGAATGTTCCTTTCATGATCCTGTTTTACATGTTATAGCACATAATTCAATTAATGCCATTGCGTCACAGCACTGTCCAGTTTTCATTGTAATTTCGCATGTTTCATTTTTAATTTGTCGACTTTAACTGCAGATTGGCACTTTCACTTTCATTCCATTTCATCCATGCCCCCCGTGACAAACGAGACATTGGATGTGAGTATAAACTGCTGGAAGAGTGTCCTCCGCATTTACAACGTAGGTGTCTGTGGTCCTTAGCTTACTCGGTAGATGCAGACAATAGTTGCAAACAGCTGTGTGTGTATAGACTATCCTGTCGCAAAATGCGGCAAAAATCCTACACAACAGTAATTGTTTGATTGCGGTGTTTACATGTCTGAACTGCACTTCAACAATGCGACAAAAATTGGCATACTCTACATGTCTCAATTCGATTTCTGTTTAGTTAGATTATGATTAATCGGATTAAATTAATCAAAAATAGTCTTAATAATATTAAAATCGGATTACTGGTGTCCATGTAAACATACTCAATATTGCTTGATTTGTTTCTAAAAGAATCAGCCATTTTGAACAATACGATCCAGTGATCCATATATAAAGACAATCACTTGCTTCATTTTAAAATGAATCAACTGTTTTAATGCATAATTCATAAATATACTCTATATATAAGGACTGATTGAAATTACATGTCATCCACCCACACCACCAACCAACTTTGCCACATGTATTATAGCTACAACCAGAGCACTGAGACTAATACTCTATCCCAAAATGCAGTGCCCTTCATTTGGCCTTCCGTTTTCAGTGTGACGAACGCAGTGGAAGCAGTAACCGCCACACTTTTTAACTATTCCTTCTGACTCGTTTTGATCGAACAGAAGTTGGGAGTATAAAAAAGTTAATACCTTTCTACACACTTAAAAATAATGAGTATGCGGTATATACTGCTTAGCATGCACAATCCATATCCAACCTCATCAGGTCTTTCAGATCTATGGAACACAGTGTGCTATATCAATATCATTTCTCTGGTATCAATCTGAAAAAGCACGCAACTAGATCAAGGCTTCAAAAATGGATCATACGTTATTCTTTTCCATATCTGACATCTTCACACCCACTTTCCAATACAATTTGAGATCTGACGCTTACATTCGGTTTCATCATAGACTAAAGCAGTGCTTGAATTTCCTTATTCTCTATGATTTGCTCTTATTTTTGTGTGTCTCTCTGTGTGTGTGTGTGTGTGTGTGTGTGTGTGTGTGTGTGTGTGTGTTTAAGCTAGACTCACTGTGAACTTTCACTTCAACAGAGAATTCCTCCAGATTAGTTGAAGACACCACCATGCAGGTGAAAACTCTCTGGTCAGTCAAAGAGCCCTGAGCAATCAGTAAGCTGGAATTAGCGGCAATGCTAACTCTAGTTTTGTAGCCATCCATGGCAGACACAGTCGCATCTTCTTTCTGTGCCTGTTTTACTAGTAGATCGCCAGGGGAGCCGTCATCTTTCACCTGAACGAGATAACGGGCCTGTTAGCAAACTGACAAACACACATTTAGCACCTATAGAGATTAAATTAGAAATCAATATGATGATGAGGGTAGTTGTATATTGCTTGGCTACCCTGAATGGCTAGCACAGCAGAGTAATGGCCCAGATGCTTAGCAGGGCAGGAAGAAAAACACTCACATATTTCCATTTGGTGAAAATAAGGCCATCTGGCTTGTTATTTCCATTGTTGCATGGCACTTCGATGGTCTCACCGTACAGACCTATAACCGTCGGCAGGCAGCTCCCTGGAAAATACAAGACAAGAACATCCTGTTTTAGATGCCGGCTTGGTATCAAACAGAGCGGCTGTGAAGCATCGGCAGAAATTACTGTCAAATGCGACACGCGCGCGTACACAAACATCAGGGCATTATCTCGACTCCAAAACAGAGCAACAAGAAATGGGAGGGAGGATATGCGGCTGAGGTCTTGTTTTGATTATTCCCAAGACATGTGCATGTTATGCATCTTAATTTTAAATTAGACATGTTTGCTTAATGCAGTAAATTACGTTGCTGCGACAGCTTTTCAACACTGGTGTGGTGAAGTGAGTGCATAGATGTATGTATTTAGGCATGGAGTAAAATGATAGACACGGAAGCCGAATATTGTCATCATGAATGATACATTGCATGGCATTATTTCGCTGCCAACACGACAATGTTGTTTGTCACTTGTGCCAGCGAGAGCTGTAAACATCCTACTGTCTTATCCTGATAAGCGGCAACAATCAGAAACAGTCAATCACAGTCAGAAGTGCAAAAAGGTTGACATTGTGAAATGAGATACACTTTTAAAAATGAATAATTTTTATTGAATTTTTAATGAATCTGTAAAGAATAAATGTATTAATGCCTGGTTTTTTTGGGAACCAAATTATTAAAAAGTTTTTTTTTTTGCCATGTTTGGGTCCATGAACATCTCTAACATCGGTAAAAACTCCATGGCAAAAAAAGGTTCTTTTAAAAGGATTTTTTTTTTTTGAGAAATGGAAATGTTCTATGAATGTTCAAGGAACCATACATGCTAATAAAGACAATTCACATAAAAGCTTGAATGCTGGTTACCAGCTAGAGCCTAGTTTTAAATAATTTCTTTGTTTTTTGACACAAATGCACTGGATCTGAGCCAGGAAAAGTGGATCTTAAGTAGCACCAAAAAATTTCTGGGCTTGAAGTAAGAACTGCTTGCCTCAGGGACCGAGGGTGGGGTTACAACAAGATGAACAGAAACTGATTTGAGAGCCATATTTGAAAGTTTAACAAAATGCGGAACACATTATCACCTCTAATCTCTGTGTATTTAAATTACAACATGTTGCATGAACATGTCGTTCTCTCTTGTATTCTCTGTCTATACAACTTACGATGCACTGCATGAACATGTTATTATTGCTTGTAATCTTTGTCTAAGCAAGGTATAGCACACTGCGTGAACATATTGGATGTGTGGTGTTTTAATGCCAATGTAGGTTTGCAAACATTATAATAACATTAATAGCCACACATTATTGATGCTGCATTTGTGTTTGTTGCTGGATAGGATGAGTATGCAGTGATATCAGACCTGGCTCTACAGTGGCTCTCTAGCCAGTGGAAAAGCAAAGCATGTCTTGATCTTTCTTCTTATATGTATATAATAACATATCTATCTATCTATCTGTCTGTCTGTCTGTCTGTCTATTTTTTTTCTTTATTTATGGCATAAATAATTAAACAAACAAATAATTGGCATACACTCCAAAAAAAAAGGTGCTAAATAGCACGAAAACTGGTTCTTTGGTCGTAACGTGAGGGGAACCTTTTTTGGTGCTATACAGCACCTTAAAAAATAGGTGCTATATAGTACTTTTGTCAAATGGTGGTATATAGCACCTATATTTTAAGGTGCTCATAATGTTACTTTACTCTTTCCGCAAATGAAACCGGCATAAAAGTTATGAGTATTAGCCATAAGAACAAGTGCTTATCAGTAGTAGTGGTGCTATATAGCACTTTAAACCCCCAAAGAACCACTGAAAAACCTTTATTGTGCTTTAAAGGTTCTTTACACAGTAAAAGTGCTATATAGAACCTTAACCACCTTAAAGAACCACTGAAGAACCTTTATGGTGCTTTAAAGGTTCTTTACACAGTAAAAGTGCTGAATAGCACCTCAAATACCGCAAAGAACTACTGAAGAACCACTGAAGAACCTTTTTTTTTAAGAGTGTAACTAAATTATTACAATAGGATTATAACATCTATAGCCATTTTACAGCTATTGCATAAAACAACTTTTGTTCTCCAAAGAACCTAGCAGTCAAAAATCAAATGGTACTAGCAACTGTCCACTCACAGGTTCTTTGGGAAACAACAACAACAAAAAAAATCGTATGAATCACTGTGAAAAACCCTTTCAGAACATTTTGCAACAGTTCCTCAGAATGGCTTTTTATTAATGCCTTGTGAGGTTGCCTTAGCAATGAGGCCCCACATTCACTGGCACGGTGGGTTAGGTAAAGCAGTATAGAGGGTTGAAAGGTCAAGGCTGAAGAGTCTTCACGGTCCACCCACTTCCATCAGTGCTCTATTTCCAAGAGAGACTAATCAAAGGGTCTGAACATCGAAGGTTCAAGTTCTGGTCAAAGCGAAGACGCAGGCTGTTGGCAACTGTTCTTCCGCACACAGTTAGCCTTGCCTCCAGGGCAATCGTTCCCCATTTTCACAACTTTTCATTGTGATAGCAGTTTTAATATTGACCGAGTGGCTGCACTGCAGAGGATAAAAGAGCTGATAAGCAGAAACCCCAACAGTGATATAGACACACACTAGAAAACACGTACACACTCAAACCATTTCAGCAGAATAGGTCATTTTGAACCACAGAATACGGACTAATCTGCACAGAGACTACATTTCACAGCACTTTCCAACTTAAGCAATACAGGCATTAAACAAGCGATCAATATTTATACAATGGTTGAACTGTTGAATGAAGTGATGTTTCATCCAAAAAATGTTGTTCCAACCGGTTTTATTATTTTTTTTCTGTTGTTCATTTTTCCTACAGTAGCTCTGTTTACAGCTCAAAATAAAAAACAGGTAATTATGACAAAGTGTAAAATAAGAATGTAAAGTGAAATGAAAATAAGAAATTAAAAGAAAGTTACTGATATGAGATATAAAGTTTTTTATGGATTTTTTTTCTTTTTTTTCCCTTCATTTTAAAGCCACAGATGTAAATAGTCACCATTGGGAAATAAAGTCAGCTTGTCAGATATAAAGTTGCAGTTATAAAAAATAAATCATGCAGTATAGAAAAATAGCACATTACATAGCCACAATTATGAGTTGAAATGCAAATTAAAGCTATACCCTAGTCACAGACCTGAGCAAAAAAACCTCTGATTATACAAAACCAAGTCACAATTGCACATTATGAAACCACATGTGCAATAAAAAGTTAAAAGAAATGCTTTTATTTTTTTAAATGTATGCAGAAACAGGCTTTCATACTTTTTTGTCCTTTTTGAGGCCTGACAAGACATCTTTACTATGAACTTAATGGAAAATGGCTAATTCAAAATTACCCTTTTGTGTTCAAATGGGAAAAAACAGCATTACGATTTGAAAAGGCATGAGGTTTGAGTAAATGATGACAGAATACTAATCTGCGAATTAACTATTCCTCTAAAAAGGCTTCACAGCCACTCTTACTGCAACAGGTTCTGATAAATGACAGAAGCGAGGCACATTTTTTGCTAAAAGCTTTGAGCTAATAATAAATCCAGTGAGAACTGAGAACGGTGACAGTCGAAAAGGACAGGTGTGGAAAGCATTGTGGACATAGCAGGGTCTTAAATACATCTGAAGACTATTGACTGTTTGGACAGCTCACAGGGCCGGTACTAAAATACAGCAGCAGCGCACAGACACATGATACCTGTGCAGGTGGAAAGGCACCATGACAACAGATAATCTGCGGGAGGATTCTGTCAGTGAATGAATAAATTCAAGAAAGAGTGAGATGTAGGAAGTTATTTTCGTTCAAACACCCTTCTGAAACCTATCACATAACATAATTGCAGTGAAAAGAAAGCGCTTTAGCTACTGTAGCTGAAACTGGTTTCTTACAAACTCGTCAGACCTGCTTAAACCAGCTAAAACCGCAAAACTAACCTTTGGCTAGATTATTTTTAGAAACACTAACTTGGGGACCAGTTCTCACTATTAATTACTTTCTTATTAGCACAATCTTGCTTGAATGTTGGCTGTTTATTAGTACTGATTAATGATTTTCTCTGCTTTCAGATCCCTTAATCCTACCTCATTTCTCAAATTAACAGCTTATTAATGAGCAGTAAATTATATGTTTGAGACAAAAGTTGTTAATAGTTATTAGTGTGACCTATTTTTTGTAGTTCTAGTTCAATCCAAAAAATCAAACAAAAATGATAAGATAATTTTATTTTCAAATGAAGAAGATTAACTTTCTTCCTTTTCTGGTTCTCTGATTTTACACAGCTGCTGTGTTAACAGAACGTGAGAAAACCCTGGAAGTAAAAGGTTAACAGTATCCAGGAATGCCAGTTTGGAGCTGCTACAATGGGTTTTGGATGTGAAAAAGTGGACCAAGAGAGAGAAATCAAGTCAAAAGTGAAGTGATGCATAATCATACAGCAGCTGGATGGAGTACATCGCTCATACTGAAGGTAAGGCTATTTAATATTAGCATTCCATCTAGCAGGCCACTCTGCTGAGATGCATTTTGTTTGTTCAAACTATTTGTTTTGTTTGCATTCTCTGCAGTTAGTGATGGTAGTGTCTCTGAAATAGTGATTTTGTGTTTAGCCGGATTTTTTTTTTAGCCTGCAACCAACTTTAAGCTACCTGTGCTTTTGATTGTTATGTTGGCGTAGGGCAATTATGTTAATGCATTTTGAGGCAGGAAGTGAGTCAGTTTTGTGAATGACATTTCAGACAATACAAAAAGAAAAAGAAAATAAGAAAAAAAAATCAGGAAGATGATGATTGATTGCATGTGCTGAAAGTACTTCCTTTTCTTTTAATTCCTAATGGAATTAAATCACAATAATAATGTGGTGTTTCAGGTAGAGTCCTGGATAATGAAATATTTGAAGAAGTGTTTTATGTCTATCTGTATTGCTTTTTCTGTTCGATGATATTTGTTTTGATCATGTAAAGCAAGTTTGAGTTTGCAAATAGGCTCTATTTAAAAATAAACATTATTATTATTATTATTATTTATTTAATTAATTAATTAATTAATTATTTATTTTTTTTGCTTAGTCCCTTTATTAATCTGGGGTTGCCACAGTGGAATGAGCCGCTAATTATCCAGCACATGTTTTACGCAGCAGATGCCCATCCAACTGCAACCCAGTACTAGAAAACACCTATACACCCTCATTCACACACATCCACAATGGCCAATTTAGCTTACCCAATTCACCTATAGCGCATGTCTTTGGACTTGTGGGAGAAACCGGAGCCCCCGGTGGAAACCCACGTAAACAAGAGGAGAACATGCAAATTTCACACAGAAAGGCCAGCTGACCCAGCTGAGGCTCGAACCAGCGACCTTCTTGCTGTGAGGCGACACCGCTACCCACTACGCCACCCTTTATTTTATATTATTATTATTATTATTTTTGTTATTATTACATAGTGTTGTTATTATTATTATTATTATTATTTTAATAATAGTTTTCTTTTAAATTTAAAACAGACATATTTTAGAAAAAGATTGAATAAAATATGCATTAAATAAATAAATATGAAATAGTATAAACCGATGTTAGCTTGATTTTTAAAACAAAGATTATTTCAGTTTAAATCTAATCCAGCTTTTAAAGAATGAGATCTTGGAGCTTAAAATGGTTAAACAAGAAATCTAAGTGTATTTCTAAGTGAATGTTGAACAGTAGCAGCTACATAGAAGCCTTTACATTTACAGCAAAATAATAAGTCTTAAATCTTCCAATACTGTACATGAATGTGTCGAAATTAGCCATTTGACACCAGAAGACAAATGGAGTCATTCAAACGCTAAAGTGTGTCAAAAGTCTATGCATAATGAGGGAAAAGTGTTCAATGCACTTGTATTCAGTCTCACAACTGGTTGGCACCTTATTTAAAAAACCAGCAGCGACCTCATCTATCACACTGCAGAGTCTTAGTCCTTCAGTATGATTGTTTGTTCTTATCAAAGCTCTTATCGGCAGGATTCACACAGAACCGGGAAATACAGAACTAGGGAATTTTAATTGCATTATTTCCACACCTACAAAAGTATTTCAAATTTACACATTTATAAAAAGATTATACAATTTTGTTTGTATACTTAACCATATAATTGTATAATTCTGATTATACAATTTGTTTATATTTTATATTATGTAGACTCTACTTTTTGCTGCCTTTGTGAATGAATGTATTTCATGCTATTTTTAGAAAATTTCCACAGAAGTGCATTGGTGGAAAGAAATAGGAACCCAATACCACACTGCTTTTTGTTACAGCTGAGCGAACAAAACCAAACCAACAAGGAGAATTTGTTTTCTGTCAAAACTATCAAATCTCAAAGCAGAGCGATTGGACTTCAAATCACAAAACTCTGCAGGAAAACGATTTCATCCCAAAACATCTCTCAATGGTACACCGGGCCATTCAAAGACTAGGTCGATCTCTTTGAAAGCGTTTCATACTTTGCAGAATGTAATGTGTCTGAGGTAATACTGAAAACGTTTGAGCTCACATAAATGCATACGCACCAGCAATCCCAGCATCAACAAAACCTAATACTTGTTTATAATGACAAAAATAAATAAATAAAAAATCTGTGCATTTTATTTTCCCATAGACAATAAGCTCTGGCCAGTGCAAGTGCTTTGGGCTGCATCAGAAGTGCAAGTGATGATTCACTGTGTCTGAAGTGCTTTTATTGCGCTCACCAAACTAATAGTGCTAATATTCGCTGAGCATTCGTAACTGTCCTCAGGGTCAACCTGCTCCCACTGGGTAATATCACAGCAGAATTTAGCCTCATTCCTGGCTGTGTTATTCAGATGTTTTGTTCTCTTTGCTTTTGTTAGAAGAAAAAAAATCACCCAAATGAATGTCGTTTTCATTCCCATGGTGAATAACAGACCTTCTGTTTCTGCCAAAAAAAAGATCTCAACGGAGAAAACCATTCACTGCTAACAATCTTTTGCTTTGTTTTATTACTTGCTCATTAGTTGAATTCATTTATTACAATTTGAGATTATGGGTTAGTGATTAAATTCATGTTATGGCAGATATTAAAGTTCTATATTATTTTGTTTGAAAAAAAAAATCAAATCTTTTCCTTTTAAATGCTACAAATTAATTTAACAATTGCTATATATTTTAATATATGAAAAATAATATTTTAAATATTTTCATTTTAAAAAAATGAGTGTTTAAATTTATTGTAAACCAACAACACCCTATCGACTGATAACCAACGTTATTCCAGTATTGTATACTGCAGTTTCAAGGTTAAATAAAAAAAACAAGGGGCGCCACGGTGGTGTAGTGGGTAGCACGACCGCCTCACAACAAGAAGGTCGCTGGTTTGAGCCTCGTCTGGGTCAGTTGGAGTTTCTGTGTAGAGTTTGCATGTTCTCCCCGTGGTCGCGTGGGTTTCCTCCAGGTGCTCCGGTTTCCCCCACAAGTCCAAAGACACATGGATTTGGGTGAGCTAAATTGTCAGTAGTGTATGAGTGTGAATAAGTGTTTATGGATGTTTCCCAGTGATGGGTTGCAGCTGGAAGGGCATCCGCTGCGTAAAACATATGCTGGATAAGTTGGTGGTCATTCCACTGTGGCGACCCCAGATTAATAAAGGGATTTTTTCTATGAAAATTTATATTCATTTGATGGTGACAATTTTTTTAGCACTCATTACTCCATTTTTTTGGATGAATAGATTATTCAAAAGAACATTTATTTTAAAAATACTATATTTTAATACATTTTCTAACTGAATAATAGTTTAATTTCCTTTAATTTCCCCTTGTGACCCCAAACATTTGAACTGTAGCATACATCATTAGCAGCTAAGCTTTTGAGGCTGTTTCAAAACATAAATTGACAATCTTGGAATTTCAACAACATTACCAACTAAAATTGTGGTACTGTGACAATGCTAATTATCTCAGACCGCTGATCTTGGCACTAGAGCTTGACAGCTGGAAAACTCTGCTCTCTCCGGTTCCTCTAAATCAGCTCCATGGATTCCAAAGCCCCTCACAGAGAGCAGCAATGCTTGGAGAGAGGGAGGTAAAAGAACTGGCACTGGGGAAATCAATGCCTTCTCCGCTTCGCTCTGCAGCCTGCGATTCATCAAACGGCGCCTGCCGTGCCCATGATCAAACCCAAACATATTAGCGGCTAAACACGAGAGCAGATTGAAGGAGCTTCTCACAAGCACTCAGTGTTTATCTTACTCTGCTTGTGCTCAAACAGACCGTCGAAAGAGCTTTTGGCACCGTCTTGTAACTTCAACATTCTCCTTAATTTAAAACCTGCTGGGCATAAAGCCACCTTGAATACGACTCGACAGTTCCACCATTCTCTGCCAACCGTCAGAATGCGTTGACGTCAGATATGCTTCTGTGACTCTAAAACGTCCTATAAATCTAGAGCTTTACACTAGCATTCGCTGGCCTGTCTAGGGAAACCTGGGTTGACTTCAGGCTGGCAAAAGATCAGAGCATAGTTAACTTGTAATACTTACTTGCACCTGTATTTGAAAACCACCGTTTTTTCAACGTACACTTGAAAACAACACACACACGCCAAAACAGGCAAGTGCATTTTGATCCACTGATCAAAACTGTAGTGTTTGGTTGCTTTTTCAGTGGATCATTTTTATTTGTGGTGTAGAGAAATGCATCAGAGTGATCATGTTTCAGTGTTTTTAGTGAAATAATTGTACACCCGCATTAACCTTGTCCGTTTCTGATTGGATCAACAAAAAAGCTTCTTAACACAAGGTGTTACAAAACCTCTTGGATGCATGCATGGAATGTTTTATCACTTTTTTTGATTGCATTTGATACATTTATCAAACATTCATGTAAATGTGTTCCTCTTGTTTTGTCAGGCTTTTAGAATGAGCTGAATTGTAATATTTGTATATTTCACAGCATGTAAACACACCATTGAGCACCACTTCTGAAAATTACAGTGTACAACTTCCTCATTTATTTTAGCATCCTAGGGAGTTTTTTTTCCTTGCGCTGTTGCCTTTGCTTTTCTCACTTGGGGGTTGTTAGACACCATCTTTGTAATTTCTCTCAATTTCCTGCTTTGAAAGTGTTAGACAACTAAATAGAATTTAGAATTTTATTCTGGTTTAAGTTGAATATTTCAGCAGGGAGAAACATGCTGTCACCCTATCTAACAATCTGAACTAAACTAAACATGAGGACCCATCTTTATATATTTGCAAAGCAGATGTAATGTGCTTTGATTGGTGTAAAAGGCTTTGAAAAACAAGTATGACGCATTTTGGAGTACTCAAGTATTGCCCATCCTTTCTAATTACTGCTGCATGAGCACTAAAATACCAGATGATCAAAATTCAACCTGGAATGCTATTGCTCCTCTTGAAAACTGTGCTACATTAACAAAGTCTCACTGCAATGCAGTAGATTTTATAATAATTATTTTTTTTTAAATTGATCTGCCACAGGTTTTACTCACAGCACAATTTATTCCAGGACTTCAGTGAAAATATTTACATTTTAAAGCAGCTTTTGTTCAATAATGCCTTACACTGTATGTAAAGGTAATGATGTTTGCTGTGAAAAGGTTTTGAGGCATCCCTCGGGAAGTATTTTCAGCAGTTGCTAATCTATAAAAACCTGCAGAAAGCGTGCTATTGTGGTGTTTTCCTGCCAGCCCCAGACTCTAATTGATTTAAGGCCTGTCTAATTAAAGTAAAGTGAATGAAATGCATCCAGACTGGTGATTTGATGGAATTAATGAAGCTCCGACTAAAGCCAGTAATTGGTTGGAATTCCATTAGGCGTGGATTCCCTCAGACGCGCCAGCTGCAAACACGCAGGGCATGTGCTTTTGTACAGAATCACCCAGCGTGGCTGCGGAGTATTGACTCCCTGTTAGCTTGAATGATACCTGTATCCACAAAGACTAAATCTTCCTCATGACTGAAGAGAAAGGTTTAGGATGTGTGAAAGTGCGCGCACACACACACACACACACACACACACACACACACACACACAATCACGCACACACACACAAAGTAAAGGTATAACAGATGACAGACTTATTCTATATACACATAAATAACATCTATTTTTTATGATATTTATCCCTACAAACTACTACAATGTGATTGTCGTCCAAATAAACTTAAAGCGATAAAGGCAAAAATAGATGCGTATAATCCAATCTAACATGCTCCTTTTAACTGTTCTGAACTGACACACACACACACAATGACAAACGCAGCTTTTTAAGCATATAAAGAGAGTGTGCTTGAGTATGTTTGTATTTCTAGAGAGCTCAGTGATTTGAATATAAGGAAGACGGTAATTAACATCAGTATTTTCCTAAAGTCTCATTAAATAAAAGCGGAGGCACGTTTCTTCGCATGAAAAGCCACAGCAAGAGAGACAGAGAGGTAGTCTGAAGGTTTGACCTGCGGCTCGAATAAATATATTATTAGTGATCCCTCATTATAAACAGCCTACACAGCCAGTCATAACAAACCTAAAGCGAAGCCGAACCCACTCCTAGACAAAAATTTCAATTTCAGAAGTTCTGCAAAAAAGAAAAAAAAAAAAAAAAGTTGTTGATTGAGAATTCTGTGCCTATAGCGTGTTGAGCCTGATCTAGCAGCTAAGGGCCTCTGAGCACCAGCGCTAATAAAACACAGTGTTTGCATTGGCAAGGTGCTTTCATCTCTTCTAATGCAAGTCTGTTCATCTTCTAAATCAAATATTACTCACTGCCCAGAGCCATAAATCCACACAAAGAGAAAGCTGGTGTAACCCGCTGAAGAATCTGTGTTCTCTCTTCTTCTTCAAACAGGTAAACATCATCCACAGAAACCACATTCACACGGTAACAGCAGGCCTTTTTTGATCGATTCTACCCATCCTGCTATTTTATTTTTGCCTAAGATTTATCCATTTGATCCAAAATTGATGTCTTTGCTGTTTATTCAGACATGCTGATGTTTTGTTGTCGATTTCGATGTTTAAAACTTTTGTATGTGCTTTGCACGTCAACTGTTTCATTTGTGATAACAGAATGAAGTTGAGAAATGGCTACTACAAGGAGCACCTATGACATATCAATGATTATATTTGTCAGTGTTTACCTTATTTCTAATAATCTTTGGGAAAATAACCCATAATCTGCAACAATTTATTAAGTAAATTTCAATTAAATATCTTTCCAGTCTTCCCATATTTTGACAGTTTAATTAAACCTCTAGGGTCATTAAAAGAAAATATGGTGCAAGCATTCCCTCTGGAAATCACTTTTGGCCACTACAGTATATATATAGTACATTACAGTACTTTCCCCCTAATTGGCTGACATCTACTGTATATGCTTATTAATACCTCTATATTTTCTGATTAATTGGCCTGGCTGGTATTTTAGTCTATCACTAATCAGGTCTTGCTGAGAAAGTCACTTTATTAAATAGAGCTGCACCCTTATTAAATACAGTACTCCAATCACGAAGGTACCCTTGCAAACCATATGCACATGAATGGAAAACATCCGTCCAGGTTTGTGCCACCATCTGTCTCATCAGTAAGTGCTAGTTTGTTCAGCTTAATTGAGGGATTCGGCCAGTGCATCTGCACAACTCCCCCTAAAAAATAGTCATGCCCAAATCACACACATTTATGCTCAATGAAGGCGATAAGTAAATGTAAAAAAGCAGATAATGACCACTTTACATTGACTGGAAAGATGCTGTAGTCTGTTTTTTATAACCTCATCCCTCACTATTTTGTTAAGCTAGCCATTATTCCATCTCTAAAATGGCATTAAGCGACAGTGCTCTTTGCTGTCAATGGTACACTGACAGCGATGGCCATGCATAAAGCAGCTGGTTTAGCGAGCTGTGTCAGGAGGGTGTTAGCATTTCACAGGCGTGGATGTAATCATCTTTGTGATGGGCAACAGCAATTACGGTGCAGGAAAAGAGCATTGTCAAGGGGCTATTTGTTCAACTCCCTTTACTCTCTCCTTCTCACTCTCACTACCCTTTCAGTGTCCTGACTTCAACTGGGATGCTTTGGCTCTGAAGGTGTTTACGAACTCTCTAAACAAATTAGCTATATGCTATTCGCTACCAAGCTCATTTCCCTGTTGGAAAATCCATCCATGGTATAGATGCTAGCTAAATATATGCTAACTGTGTTTAAAAAATGTAGCTAACTTCGAGCTGTTCCAGTCTGATTTTGAACAAGTCTGCAAAGCTAAAGGTACCTCAAAACTAGGCCTGTCACGATATCTATTTTTTGTTGTACGATATATTACAACAAAATATACTGCGATAAACTATATTACTGTTGTTTTAAGACCATTTTATGTCACTCCTTATATAATGCCAAAATGAAAATATAATATCATCTCAACGCAAGTACACTCATACAAAAGAACAAATAATATTTTATTTTTAAGACTATTTTATTTAACCATTGTCATTTTAACAATTTGATAATTAGGCATTGGAATCAGAATGCGAAAAAGCATATCCTAAATAAATAATAATAAATGTTAACAAAAAAAATGTGCAAGGTGAAGAGTAACAGAGGCTTCGATATCTGCTACCAGATCTATTTTCAGTTGTCAATCACCCATTTGAAAATGAACTATAGTAATTTATACTAAATACTATGTTTTTCGCCATACTAACACTTATACCTCCAATAAAGAAGTAGCACTATCAGCTCAAATGTTGCTAGAATTTGTTTTTAATTATGGGCGATATATATTGCATCACCAAAAGTTATTGAGGCCATGTTCATGTGTTGTGCGATAAGTCGATATATTGATTATTGTGGCAGGCCTACTCAAAACAAATAAAAACCAGCGGCTATGTTCTAAAACATATGAACTCTCTAAGCACATTAGCAATATGCTATTTGCTACCAAGCTCGTTTCCCTGTTGGAAAATCCATCCATGTTATAGATGCTTGCTAAATCTATGCTAACTGTGTTTAAATAAAATGTAGCTGGCTTCGAGCTGTTCCAGTGTGATTTTAAACAAGTCTGCATAGCTGAAGGTGCCTCAGAACAAATAAAAAACAATAGCAGTATGTTCTAAAACACAGTTACCTTATTGAATAGTTTTTTTTTAAACATTTGCTTTGTCTGATCTTAACTTGTTTAATCTAACCTTCTGTTTAATCAGACTTATCTAAACTTAATCTAACTAATAGGTGGTTACTAGACTGGACTGTGCAATTGATAGCTAGGGAATTGCTAGTTGGTTGCGAAGGTGTTCTGTGCTGTTGCTAGGGCATTGCTAAGTTGTTGCTAGAATATTTGTGTTAATGAAAACATTATACAAAAGCACTGTGCAGTAGTTGGTGATGAGGTTGTTGCTAGGGAATTCTTTGTGGTTGCTAGGTTGTTTCTGGTGTTTGCTGGGGGATTGCTAGCAGGTTGCAAGGGTGTTTTGCTAGAATGTTCTGTCTTAATTAAAATGGCATTCAAAGCCACAATGTGTTAGTGAGTTTCTAGGTGATTCTAAGTTCTGTTCTGGTCGTTAGGACAATGCAAGCTAGTTGCAGTGTTTGCATGCATGGTTGCTAGGGTGTTCTGAGTGGGTGTAATGAAGAAAACGCTATGAATTCATTGAAACGTATTACCTTTTATGAGTTAAATGATTTTTTTTGTGAAGGGTTTATTGGGTTATGCTGATTTAGCTGTCTTTACAGAGGAGCTTGTTCAGAAGACTGGTTATGCTAATTAAGAAGCCCGGTAGCAACAGCAGCAAAGCAGCTATGTCTTTTCAGCAAGGCAGAGCTCTTTGACTTCCCTCTGAAATAAGCAAATATTTGCTCTTAGGACCTAAGCAAAGCTTCAGTTCAGGATCCGGGCCAATACTCTGGAAGCAGTAGATGTGTGTTTGATTATGTTCCAATAAATTTGCAACCCCATAAGAGTTGAATCGACCACCTCACAGTGCCTCTGTGTACGCTTTTCATTTAGACATATGGAAAAAAACACACATTCAAGGATCACAGCGCACTGTAATTGGCCTTCCTCCACGACGGCCGTTAATGACATTTGCTGAGGAGGAACATCGCCTTCAGCAGTCTAATAAACACCACCTAAAACAACTTCATCCCACACTGACAAGAGGAAATCTGCTTTTGCCAGAGCGCCGTCCATACTATTAACTTGACTCTGCTTTTTCAACAAGCCTCTCCATTAGCCTAAAACCATCATGCTGTCAACATAATACCTCTCATTTCTGACTAACCGCATGAAACAATAATGAAGGAAATGAGGAGCGAGATTAAGACTTTGATGGGCTTCCTGTGGATGGAGACTCTCTAATGGCAATGTAAAACTATGTGGTAAAAGAGTTCCCGTCCATCAAGGGATGTCTGAACATGGGGCGAGAAAGTAAGTGATCGGTTAATGAGCTGATCCGGAGAAGTTTGCAGACCGCAGTCTGGCCAAGAACAAGAGCAACTCGCTCGTGATGCAAATGCAAACTGGGGATCAATGCCCCTCGCCCACTGAATCTGGTCCCCAGTGCTGTTAACAAGCAAGAAGTAATTGATTAAGACAGCAGGCACACGCAAAGTAATGAAGCACACAAACACACGCCAACGTGGCTACGTGCTCAGAAGCGAACAGTAGGTATACTGAAAAGTGCGGCTCAGTCAAGGGCAGTGTCTTTATTAGGGAAGTCTTCATTACACCGCAGGCGGGCGAAGAAATCAGAGCATCTTTTTTTTCTCATCCGGCTCCTTGTAGAGGGCCTCTGGTGGTGCATGCAGGCTAATTGACCCATCCATGGCCCAGGCTTTCAGGAGCGGACGGGCACAGAGCCTGGAGTGCTGAAATAATTGACTTGATGAAATGAAGAGCAGAAACTCTCAGAGGATGGCTGCCTCATCCATGCACAACCTCTGCCTTTCTCTCTCAACTCTTTGTGGTCTGTTGCACTGACGGAGAGTTCACTAAACATTTGCAGCACTTTTCTTGCAGCAACAAAGAACAACTAAACAACTGCGGTCCAATTTATGCAGCTGCTAAATGCGCTGAAATACTTGAAATGAAGTAACTGTCGTTTTTACTGCTGTTTGCTTGGTGAAAATTAGACAGGAAATTCAGCCCCAGAGAGATGCTTTAGTAAAGATTCTACGATCATGGCAGCAGTTATTTATCAAGTGCTCATCGAATGACTGTTAAATGGTTATTTAAAATCGGTTGATGAATGTGTTGTCAAGCATTTCTAGGACTCTGCTGTTGAGTTTTCAGCAGTCTAATTTAAATTTGATGCAACGAAGAGACTAAATAATGGCAAGGCACGTGTTTGTTATATTTTCCTCAATGCAAAAACTTAAAACAAAAACAAGCAACTAAAAAAATCTACTGTGACTAGCCTGAATCACAAATGAATGTCTCATTTAAATGTGTTCCTTTTGGTGAATCAGTATCAACATGACAAAAGTAACCTGATACACGAACTGGCTGTTAAAACGATAGTTAATCCCAAAATTAAAATTCTGCCATTATTTACTGACCCTTTTCTTTATTCTGTTGAACACAAAAGAAAAATGCTCATTTACTTCCATAGTAATTGTTTCCCCCTATTATACATAGAAGACAATGTGTCTTGTCCCGGCAATCCACGTTCTTATTTATATTCTTAAATATATTCTTCTGTGTTCAACAAAAGAAATAAAGTTTAAAACCACACGAGGGATAGTAAATGATGAGTTCATTTCCATTTTTGGGTGAACTAACACTTTATTCGTTCATTCATTCATTCATTCATTCATTCATTCATTCATTAATCTGGGGTCGCCACAGCGGAATGAACCACCAACTTATCCAGCATTTGTTTTACGCAGCGGATGCCCTTCCAGCTGCAACACACCTCTGGGAAACAGTCATACTCACTCATTCACACTCATACACTATAGATAATTTAGCCTACCCTATTTACCTATAGCACGTGTCTTTGGATTGTGGGGGAAACCAGAGCACCCGCAGGAAACCCACGCCAACACGGGGAGAACATGCAAACTCCACACAGAAATGCCAACTGACCCAGCTGAGGCTCGAACCAGTGACCTTCTTGCTGTGAGGCGAACGTGCTACTCATTACGCCACCGCGGCGCCTAACACTTTAACCAATGGCTATTTTTTAGTCAGTTTTTTGCTGAATCTTTATCTTTATCAAATCATCTTTCTGTTAAGGTTTTTTAAAGGAACAGTTAAACTATAAACGTTAAATGTGCTATTTATTTACTCACCCTCAGGCCATCAAAGATGTAGTTTTTCTTGAAGCAAAGCATTTTATATTGTATATTTCTTTGACTCAAAGTTTTGTTAGCTGTTGACTGTTTTAATCATTTTTTGAAGGACCAGGAATTCCACTATAAATCTTCTTTAAATGTTTTACTGACGAAAAAAGTCTTGGATGGCCTGAGGGTGAGTAAATAAACAGCAATTTCTTTCAGTTGTGGGGGGATTATCCCTTTTAGGCTACAT
Source organism: Danio albolineatus (assembly GCA_903798035.1). NCBI lineage: Eukaryota > Metazoa > Chordata > Actinopteri > Cypriniformes > Danionidae > Danio > Danio albolineatus. The sequence continues at coordinate 1,844,985 of CAIGQQ010004897.1, forward strand.
GCACAAACAAATAACTCTGATTATCTAATTTCTTCTCGACCAAATGGAATCACAATGTATGTTTTAAAACTTAAGTTACAAAAGGAGAAGAAGAACAACCATTTTACTTGTCGCTTGCTCATAACACTGGGCACATGATTTTTTGCTAACAAAAAACTTACAAGTTATTTTTCATGAACTGAAAACACAGCATGTTTGACAACTGTACTTTGGTAGCCAGGCACATGTTTTCAGCTTGTTTAAATAATTCAGAAACTCAACCTCTACATAAATTACAGAAGTAGCAGAGAGTTTCACACATAAACCAAATGAATCCGAATCACATTTGAATGAGAATCAAATCTAGTGCTTGTGAAATTAAATAAAACAATCGCTCTCAAGATTGGCAACTGCACCATGCTAACTGTATTCTCCACAGATTTGTGTTGGTTATACAATTTGCATAATTTCTTTAGTGAACTGGATTTCAAAACATACTGTATAGCGTGCAAATATATGGATGTAACGTTGAATTTGTGATTCGTTTAAGCGCATTTGCCCCTTGACTGATTAGCAAAGCAAGCCCGTGCTCTCTTCAACAGGGCAACATGCTGCTCTCACCTTTAATGCAGACAGCAGCGTGCAGACAGACTCGCTCAACAACCCACTTAAACAAATCCAAGCCCTGCAGAGGACCATAGAGACCTACATGTGTCTGACCAGACCTCTTATAATAGACATCAGTATGCACTGAAGTGAAGGTCGAGAGTTTGAGACTGGAACAGGAATACGTGTTGCTATTATTAAGACAGGTGCTTCTTTTGAAAGCATGCTGCTTATTTTCTAGGCACAGTGATGTTGCCTGAGGCATTAAGGTGAAGTGAGGATATTGCCCTTTGTCGGTGCATCGCAAGGACACTTTTCATAGCCATGTGAATTTTTAAGTTGGGCGAAGTGTTTTTTTTTGCTACCAAACATTCCAGGATGGTGACACAGTTAAACGTGGCATGCTACACGATTGGGCTTGTAACTCCAACAGCATCTCAATAGGATTGAATCTCAGGAAATTTGGCAGACATATTCAGAGGTATTTACTTTATTTCATTCCAGTATTGAAGTAAGGAAAATAAACATATTCCAGTATTAAAGCAAATAAAAAAGTCTGTCAGGTGATGAAAAATAAGCCACATTTATACATGAATAGTGCATTTTACTATAAGTTATATTCCCTGTTATTAATTTAAAATCATCATGATGTTGATTTTGGGTTTGTAATTTCATTATTGAATAAAAATAGTTTCATTTTTAATAAAAAGAAGGTTTCTCTCTTAAAGTGATCAAAAGAAGTAATTCAAAGCAGCAAAGAAAATAAAATCCTCCAGAAGTCTTTTTCATGAGATTTATAACCACATGCAAAAAGTTTTAACTCACCAGGCACCACCACTGATTATAAAATTGACTCTTATTACATTTCGACTTTAAGTGCCTTTTTTTTGTAATCAAATTTGTCCAAAGTGGGTCACATGAAGTGTTTTTCATAATTTACAATGAACCACGATTAAGTAAATTGGCCTATTAAACTGACAGCTTTTGAGGTTATATTTTTAAATTGTCAAATTTAACCACATTTAACTTACTTACTCACTACCATTATGATGTACTGTACATGTTGAACAAATACTTAATGTTAAAATATTTAATTTATATATACAATAATCTATGCACCGATAATACTGTATTAAATGTATTTTGACTGACATAAATGAGAATCAGCACTGAGAATAATATCTAAGCCATCATAACAAAGCATTTCAATTACAGAAGTGAAACATCTGGCAATAAGTGTCGTCATGTGAGTCAAAGACAGTGATTTTATTTACATGGAAAGTAAACTGTCTGTTTCAAATATATTTGTTAAGATAAAATGTTAAAAACAGGTCAAATAATGTTCCATTATGATTTAACATACACACAGATTTAAAGTTCTAGTTGACTAATGGGTAAAACCTGGTGGTTTGTAGCATAATGACAAACTATGAACCTTTTGGAAAGTTATTCCTTTGGTATATAAAATACACTGGATGGCATTTTAATAGGTGCACATCATATTCTGTACATCATGATAAAATCACATATAACAGTTATTATTTTTGTTCAGAAAATGACACTTTTGTTCACTCATTCTTTTAGAATGTTTTAGTTTTAATGGTAACACTTTACAATAAGGTACATTAGTTAATGCATTTACTAAAATAAATTAATCATGAACAACACTTGTACAGCATTTATTAATGATAATTGAACATTTACTAATGCAGTATTAACATCCAAGTCCATGCTTGATAACATTAGTAATCCACTGAGTTAACATGAACTAACAATGAACAACTATATTTCCATTAACTAACGTTAACTAACATGGACAAATACTGTAGTAAATGTATTGTTCATTGTTTGTTCATGTTAATAAATGCATTAATTAACATTAACTAACAAACCTTATTGTAAAGTGTTACCATTTTATTTTGACCCACATATACAGTAGCCATTGTTTTCTTTATGCCAAATATTATGTCTTTTGTTTATTTTAGGGTAAAGTCTGACCTGGATACGACTGTGAAATTACCCAAACACACCTGTAAATGCCAGATGTGTACAAGCAATAGAGATAAACAAAGAAAAAAAAGACATGCAGACAGTCGATTCATCTCTATGCAAAGCTTGTGCTTCGCCGAACAGGTGGCAGGGAGTCTGAGGTACAGCGACATGGACGTGAAAGGGCGAGAAACACTATAATTGCTCTAACCACGTTAAGAGTCAGTTTCTCAATAGCACTGCCAGCAACTCATGCCCAAAAGGGCTTATCTGGCAGGAAAGACGCATTCTCTGCCACGCTGAGCTAACCAAACCAACTTACTCAATTCAAGCAGATTACAGAATTTCTATAGGAAAGCCTTCGGGGATGTATAACAGGACAAATTGAGCAAACCGACCCAAATGACTATTATATGAGTCAATACGATTTTTTTGAGCTGTATGACTACAGTGATAACATTCGCTTGTGCAACCTTGTGCAGTATACTCCAGAGAGCCAATCCCATGCAAAAAGAAATCAATGCAAACGTTTTTCAGTTGTGCTGCCTGGGTTTCAGGGTTGTGTTTGGGCCGACATCACTATGTGAGGGGGAAAAAAAGGAAAAGTATGTGCAGAGCTGGAATTAAGGGTTTTTGTTCATTGGACACAGAGAGAAAAGTGGAGAGGAACAGCAGTGAACGTGCTGTGAAAGAAACCATGGGGCTTCTGGACTCTCATAGGGATAAGCATCATCATACAGCCAGCTTTCTTTTTTGTCTCCTCCTCCTTTTCTCTCTCTCTCCTCCGGCCTGTCGCTATATGACTCTGTTGGGTGTTTCAGATCAATGCTGGCAATCCCAATACTCACTGCTACAGTGTTGTCTGTACTGAGAGATTTCAATCCCATAGTGGAGGTTTGTCTCTGCACTGAGGCATGGGCCAGCATTTTAATCCAGAGGCCACTCTGTTATGCCAAAACACTCTCAAGGGAGGCATTCATTCTGCTCCTGTATACACCAAGTGTAAGTTTCTCCCTGGCTTGGAGAAGTTCTGAACATTTGCAATCCATACCATTCACTATATTTGCTATTCAAATCTATTTTTCTACTCAAACAGCCTTGCTATCGCTATTACTCCAATGGGTGTCGGAGTTAACGGAGAAGATATTTAGGAAAAGTTGAAAAACTGACCCTACATACTTTCTTAGACAATTCTTGTCTTCGTCAAGTATGATCTTGCATTTCAAGAGTTCACACTTAGCTGATGACTGATTATAAAACTTGTTTGGCATGCTGTCCCAGGAGAGAGCCCTAAGCTCATAAGATCCTCGAGCCCGGGGCTCCCTCCCGTTTGCATAGCGAGAGGAGAGTTTGAGTTCAAGTACATCTCGAGAACTCCCCTGCGGTAGTAGCAGCTAATGAACAGATAGTGATCACTATCAAGAGATAACTACTTACTAGGAGCATGTCTATGGTGCTTATTTAGATTAGTCAATTAACTCAAGTTGCATATTTTTTGGACGGTGGGAGGAAGCCAGGAAACCCACGTGAGCACGGGCAGAACATGTAAAATTGTTCAAAATGAAGATTGCTGTGATAAGGAACTTAGGGTATTTATAGTGGCCTAGGAATCGTCTGATTGGTGAATCATAAATTGAATAATGCAGGATCAGCTGCAAGCAATAAGCACATGATCCTCTTGAAATTAGTTTATAAATAAACTTCACTTAAAATTCCCTAAAACAAATGGACTTTTCAGATGATTTCATCAAGACTTTGTAGCTAATCAGATGTTGAATAAAGTTGTCAGCGTTTTATGATACAGAGATGCACAATATTAGGAAATCACATTTCCGTTAAGTTTGCATGGGTAAAAGTGGTGCAGTGTGAGCAGCACCAAATTTCAATTAAATTATTCTTATGAATGGTTCTCAATCAACCAGTAACCAGTGCAGACTAATTCATTAACAAGTAGCCATACTAATTATGCACAGTCCTTTTGGTAAAGAGTAGTTTACCATAAGAAAAACAATTAGCATAGTTTAGCGTAGTCCTGCCTAAAACAATTCTATAAAAACTGTAAAGGATTTTAGGAATCTTCTGTACTTCAAATCATCTGTTGGTAAATGGATAGTTTATCCCCCAAAAATGTAAATTTACTTAGTATTTACTCACCCTCAAATGGTTTTAAACCTTTATGAGTTTCTTTCTTTGGCCGACCACAAAAAAAGACATGTTGGAGAAAATTGAAACCTGCAACCATTGACTTCCATAGTAGGAAAACAAATATTACGCAAATAAATGGTTACATGTTTTCAAAATATGTAATTTTGTGTCCAGTAGTAGAATGTAAGTTAAACAGGTCTAAAACAAGTAAAGGGTGAGTAAATGATGACATAATTTTCCGTTTAGGCGAACTATCCCTTTAAAGGTGAAAAAAACTGCATTCAAATGAAAAATATTGAGTGTAGATATACAGAGCGTAGCTGCATATACAGATGTAAAGCAAGTAAATTAAAAAATATATTGATTGAAAAAAATGTTATGCAACATGTATTGCAATAATCCATCAGCCATGTCCATTTGTGTGAGTGGTCATGCAGGTGAAGCACGGGAAATGTCACTTAAAATCAAAGGTTTTAAAAATTGAAAAGCATCTTGAAAGCTGAAATGTCAAGGTTTGCTGAGCGTCTCTCTTGCTCGTTGGTAACACATAAACAACACTCTGAACCATTTTGCACACACTCCCTGTGAAAGTCACTAAGTTTCTCTGGTGAATTTATCAAATTTCTCATTCAGAGAAAACAATTTGACATAGAACTCCCTTTGCCACAACAAAACAAAAATCCAATTATCATAGCATTCGAACACAACAACACCAAACGCAGAGACTGAAACAGTCACACAGAGGAACAAAAAAGAAAGAAGCAAATTAACTGAGCATTGTGCGTCAGCCTGAAACAGCTCCCGTGTCCCATCCCCTCCCTACGCTTTTCTCAATTTGATCTCTTCTTTGCCCTGGCAGGTGGAGCTTGTTAAGCAGAATTCCATTTCTTTAATCCAAATGCGTATGTTTGTTGAACAACCACAATAAAAACATACATTTGTTAATAATTAGGATGCATGCAGTATATAACACAGCCCGCAGTTTGCTGCAAGCTTTGCTTGAAATCTTTTATATACAATATTCTAAGGTGTTCAGCTGGAGACCTGGAGGGCAAAACATCCAGAGAACTGCAGTACAGACCTGTCAGGTTTCCATTTGTTTCAAGCCATGGATATTTAAATCTCCTCTCAAAAGAAGAAACAGAAAGGCATGAGATCAAACAGTGTTTTGGCTACTTGCAATCCATATATAGTAGCTGCTGCAGTGTTTCAGCCATGGATTAGTGTATCAAAACACTACCACTTTCAATATAGATTTTATTGAAAGTGTATACTACAGTATATACAGGCAAGCTGATGTGCTCACAATATGATCACATCGTCTTGATACATTAAGGAATATTACGATTTTTTTATAATGCTTTATAAAGCTTGTAAATTTGTGTTCATATTCTGTTCGCGTCATCATTGAGGTGTACACAGAATTAAAAGTAAATTAATGGTAGCACAAATAAATGAGTACAAACCTAACCTTAGTACAAAAGAGCACAAATTCTACTATCAACAAATGCTCCATTCACCTTATTCTCTGCATACGAATGGGCGCAGCCATTTGAATCTTTTTGGCACGAGACTTCCGGCCTCATTCACTTCTATTCATTTTTAGACATTAAAAACAGCTCCTTTTGCTGCTTGATGTTGCAAACTGATATATTTTTTAAATATTATTCTACTTTGTCTGTATAGTCATGCAAACGCTTGTTTGTAGAGCAAGTAGTTTGACTGTTTTCTCCCCTTTATTATTCCTAGTCATTTCATCGGAGGTTCTAAAACAATTGCACAAACAAGCGCACTTCCGCTTTGAAGAATAAGGTCAATACTGTGTGCAAACTTAAAAACTATGTGAAAATTTTAAATTCTATTTTAAATGATTTACAATGTATCCAAGAAATGTGCCATTTCTCTTTCAAAACTTTAGCTGCAATGCCTCTTCACCCATATTTATAAAATGCTGTTTGATTAGCTGTAAACACAATAAATCACCTCTAAATGGTCAATAACACATGACAGTTCAAAAACATTATTCGCTTTAAGCGCCTTCTCTATTTTGACTCCTCTCTTTAGTTGAAAGTTAACTAGAAACTCATTCTATAAAAAAACACACCTAACGTTGCAGTTTCATGCACCATAAAACAAAACAAATAGCAGCATGTGTCCTATTTTTTACAATGCTGTGGGTTTGGTTCATCTCCTGAAAGCACACTATGGACAGAGCTGCTCACCCACTACGCGCTATATGTGGAAAAAGACCCTAGTCCATAAAAATTTGAGGATCTTTCAAGAGTCAGAGTACAGCTTTTGGAATAAGTCAAAATGGCCCTAGTGATTCTTCCCTCTCCTTTTATCTGGCCTCTTCACAGGGAAGCACACCACTCTTAAGGCCCAGGAGAAAATGAAAATGCACGCATATATACGCGCATGGAGGAAAAACAAGTGCAGAGCAAAGCAAAAAATACAGTCATAAAAAAACTGTCCATCAGTGAGGGGAGGCAGGTAAGTGCACTTTGCAATAATTTCCGTAATGCTCTACATTATAAATATGGCATGCAGGTTGGAAGGTGTCCTGAGGGAGCTGCGAAGTATATGCTTCCTGGAAGTCCCAAAAAGCTTAGTCTCACTGGTTAGCTTTGCATCACCATTCCTGTTCGGCTTCCACCCTTAATGAAATGCTATTAAACCCATTGCAGGGCCATTTGGAAACAAGAATGACAACAAAACCTCCCCATAAGTAAAGACCTGCTCTGGGGCATCATTACACCCCAATCTCATTTAGTAGTGCAGGTAACGCAGTGGATTCATTACCCTGCGTCTGTTACTAATACAACAAGGCTATGGTCCATCTGGAACCTGACACCAAACACCTGAAATGCACAGTGGCCAGATAACAGGGGGGGACGGGCATCCTCCCATTACCAGATTCCTACAGAGACTGTGTGAACAGATGTTGCTGTTTATATATTCAGGTGTAGGCTCTGATTGACCACAGTTCAAGCTAAGTTCCCCGCTGAGCAGTTAGCACTGGTCGGAAAGGGGTAAAAGAGGAATGAAAAAGGGCTCAGGACTGATCCCTGTGGTACACCCTTTGAACTGAGTAGTCATCTGAGAATAAGAATGTCACAATCATGGTTCTCTGGGTGATGCTAAATTGTGCAAATAGCTGCCTCTGAAATATTTAATGCTATTTCCAAATCACTTAAAGTATAAACATTGCACAAGGATGCAATCACTATGATGATTTAGATATGAAAATGTTTATATTTTTCAGTCCATGATGTTCTTTGGAATTTAGCCATCCTGAATATTACTTACTTACTTCCAGGGACATTTATATCAAAATTGATATTTAGTCGCACCATGTTGGTGTTTCGTAACATCTAATTTCTACGAGGTGGGTTGTCAGCCCAACGCTCAACCACCAACCTGGAGGACCAGGACATACACTACGGACAATTTAACTTACCCAATTCACCTATAGCGCATGTCTTTGGACTTATGGGGGAAACCGGAGCACCCGGATGAAACCTACATGTACACGAGGAGAACATGCAAACATCCTAATCCTGAATAGTACAATGATAAAAAAATAAAAATAAATTGCTGTCTTAATTTAATTATTAAGGCAATCTTTATGTAATATATATGCACACAATTGTGTCTATCAAAATATAAAGCAAAGCAATCCAGTAACTATAAAATGTATTTTCTGACAAGAATAAAAGTTACTGCAGATTAAATAATTCATCACACCACTGTATGAATTCTGAATATCTGATAGTGCTCTTGTGATGTTTCATACATTTTTTTAAATATAGTAAACAATGTAAAAATATTGTACTGTATATTCAAAGACATCAGTTAAAATATTGTACACACAGAAAGTGTGTGTGAAAATGTGTTCATTGATCCCTAACTTCTGTAATATGTTAGTTATGTAACAATTATTTACATTAGTTTTAGAGTTTAAACTGACAATTAAAAAAAGAAAAAGTAGACTTTAAATACCTAAACCATGCACATAGTGGATGAATTTACTAGAATTTCATCTATGTTAAGCTGCTTTGAAACAATCTAGTTCACAATTGTAAAAAGTGCTATAGAAAAAAAGATGAATTAAATTGAACTTCCACCACGAAAGTCCACTATTCTACCTGGTATTAACATGCTTTGTCACTGTACAAGTGGTAAGCACAGACATAACTGTTTTCAGTCTATTATTATACCTACAAATGGAAAATAAATATTGCTAAAAACCTTACATACCAAAAAAGAAGGAGCGATCAGATGTTGGAAGTCAAAAAAACGTTTAAAAAAAAGGCATACAATAGATGGCACACATAGAATATAGTACATTATTTGGGACACAGCTATTGCTCTAATACATGTTCGTCTCCCTCAGCTCACCAAAGCTGAAAAAACAAAACAGGAAAACCCGTGTTTCTTCTTAATAGCTATCCACCATGTGCAGGAATACTGTGCCAAGTGCATGCGTTCCTCTATTAAAGTCAGTGTTCTGTACTGCCAGGTCTTGACACAGCAGAAATCTGTCTCACTTTTGGCAGCGTTCGGATTTCCATAGCCTTATGAAGAGTAGCAGAGTGAGAAAAATTGCACCGTATCAAAGCGAAATCCTATTATTAACTGTAAGTGTCTGGTGCCAAAGGCCTCTTTTTCATCCAGCTACCAACCATAACCGACAGCGGGAGAGGTGAAGGATGACTCCCCCCTCACTCATCTGTGTGTTTGTTTTACTGAAGTTTCAAGGTCTTCTCAGCAGAGACTGTTTTTCCTCTGTGTTCTCCTGTCTCATGCTGGTGAAAGGCCAGCGGTGTTCCAGGAATGGACAACACCCCGCAGCCCCCCTGCGTGATCACCAGAAAAGAAATGTTCCCATGAGAAAAAACACTGATGTGCTTGGAGGTTTCCATTCCGCTGCTCTGTTGCCCATTAGTTGAACCGGGAGGACGTTATGTTTGAAAGCAGACAGGAAGTGAGGATGGGCATGAGTGACAGTGTGAAGATGTTTAATGTTTTGGGACCATTTAGCAGCACAGCGTCGGAGAACCGGCTGACATGCCTTTGCTCCTACACACCAGAGCTGTTTCACACCTGTGGGAGTGTAAGCCTTTTAGTGCGAGCGTGTGTGAGAGAGAAGTGTGAGACATGCACCATTAGCGATGTGTGTGTCAGTCACACTGGCCATATTTCTCTTTGGCTCATCCAGGAAACACATTCTTACATTAGGACGGAGCTCATAAGCGATGCGTGCAATTTAAAATGGGAGTTCAAGGATTAGTTCACATGGAATGAGATGAGCTCTTGTTCATGTGTGGATTATGCAAGAAACATGTTTGGAATATACAGTTGTCTCTCGTGATATGCATTCATAGTGATGATAAGAGATGCAAAAACATTAATTATCTAATTATTCATTCATTTCTCTTCAGATTAGGCCCCGTTTACACTAGTGCGTTTTAGTTTTAAAACGGCATTGTAGCATGAAAACGATCCATGTCCACACTAGTGTTTCACCCAGCGTCTCTCAACAGATGTCCCTCCACACTACTCCACCAGAAACGTGTATCACGTGACCATTCGCGCACTCTGGGCATGCGTGTTCAAGTATAAACAGGAAGCATGTGTCTCGCTCGGCATTTGGTTATTGTTAGTCAACAAACGCTGGTTGAACGATGAATGCGATGGCAAAGAAAGCAAAAGAGGTCTTTTTGAGGACAGAAGACGAGGTCGAGTTGTTACTTAAAGTAACAAATAAATATAAAACATCTATGGCTATCGAAAATACAGTGTTTACAGTGAAGGCTGGTCTGCTGTCTGCCGGTGTTGTTATAGCCATGTGTGCTTGACGAATAAGGGAAGGTTGCGCAATGACCCAAAAGCCCCAATCACGTAGCGGATCTCAGCAGCCACGCCTCCGTTTTCAAAGGTCTCCGTTTTCCCACATCCACACTGAGACGGAGCAGCAGCGCTTTAGAATGAAAACGGCCTCTTCAGCATTTCCAAAATGCTCGGATGGCGTAACCGTAGCAAAACTTATGCGTTTTAAAACGAAAACGCACTAGTGTAAACGGGGCCTTAGTCTGTTATTTATCAGGGGTTGCCACAGCAGAATGAAACGCCAACTATTCCAGCATATGTTTTCCGCAGCAGATGCCCTTCCCGCTGCAACCCAGTACTGGGAAATACTAGTGGTGTAACGGATCACAAGTCTCACGGTTCGGATCACATAATGGTTTTTAGTCATGAATCGGCAGGTGATGGGATGTGGATGTAGATTTATCACATAATTGTTTTTTAGTCATGAATCGGCAGGTGATGGGATGTGGATGAGACAAATGTAATTTGCTTTCCATTTATTATCAAAACAGTACTGCAAGACACTTTTGGTTTTAACAAACAGAACTTCAAACAGAACTTTAAACCTGTAATTTTATTAAAAATAAAATGAGGAAATAATCAGCTGAATAGAAATAAATTGTAAAATATTCAGTACTGTGGAAAATTCACTACTTCTGTTGCTGATAGCGCCAAATGTATAAATTTAGCATAATTTGTACAACCCATATAAATGTTTAGTCTTATTTTCAATAAATGATTCAGTTATTCACTTATAAAACTTCATATTTCTTTGCTGGATGTGTCATTTTTGAAGAATTATTCAGTGACATGTTTTTAATGGTTGGTTGTCACCACTGATTGGTTAAATAATGTAATTGCTGCCTTAAACTTTCATTCTTGAGCATCGTTAAATGCATATGACGGTGATTTTGATCTTTACCATAAACATAAGTGGTTATTTCTATACTATAAACTGTTATCCCAGTACTTCTGTGTTATTTGACTGTTTGTAACTTCATAACTAAAAGACTAAATACTAAATCCCTTTCTTGATTTTTGCGTTTTCAGATTTGAATGTAGCGAATCACCATAATTTATAATTCATGTTGCGTGGTTGTTGAGATCCCGATCTTTTAATGAATAATCGTGCACCTTACACTGAATGCATTGATGGAGGCTAAACAAGTAGTCACAGAAATCACCTTTAATAAAACCCATCACATCCCGAAAAACCTGCTACAACTGCTTCCATCATCATTATATTTTATAGGAAAGCCTAAATGCATCATCACTCTGATCTCCAATCTCTCTGTGATTGTTACAATTTTAGGATTAATCTACCAGTAAAAGAATTTATTAATCCATGGGGCATGTATGTTCTGAACCGTGGGATGTGATCCGTACAAATCACGGATCAACCGTGATCCGTTACACCCCAAGGAAACACCCATACACTCTCACATTCACACACTCATACACTACGGCCAATTTAGTTTATCCAATTCACCTATAGCTCATGTCTTTGGACTGTAGGGGAAACCGGAGCACCCGGAGGAAACCCATGTGAACACGGGAAGAACATTCAAACTCCACACAGTACCTTCTTGCTGTGAGGCGGCAGTGCTAATCACTACGCCACTGTGCCGGCCCATTAGCTTGTTATTCTAAACCTAAAGCAAAGTTACTATTTTGATGATGTTGAATTCAAATTATATTGTATTAGCAAGCCAGCACTTTTTTAAAGAGCAGAAAGTAAATGACATGAGGCTGAGTAAATGAAATTCATTTTTGGGAAACACATGGGAGCTGCAGTCAAAATCCCTGCTGACGGAAACCCTGTGGGGTGGTGATAAAACTTTCCTGAGGCTCTACACAACACTCATCTAAAGTTACGGTGAATGTGCAACTTCAAGCCACCTGCCAGCTTCAACTCCAAATCCACCCATGACGCTAAAGACATGCAAATGTCACAATGTTTTTCTAATCTCATTTGGTAGGGGGAAAGGGCTCTTGGAGGCCTGGGGGCAATTAGACACAACACTGAAGAAATGACAGCAGATGGTCTTGGGTTTACACCAGAGCCTTACCTGGCTGCCTTCTCCTCCGTTACACACTTCACAACATTAATTATAAACGATAGCACTACAGCCACAAAGATCCCTGAAACGTATTGCCAAATCCAACTTTCCAAAAGTTGAACTCAGACTTCTGCTTTCTAATAAGCACCAATCCCATTACACATGCATTTGGTGCCTTCTTTTAAAAAAAAAAAAAAGGTTCAATACAGTAATACCGAGTTAATTGAAGCCTGTGGCCATTTTCTTTCTTGCTTTAGCGCGGTAACAGGCAGAGTTAATGAGGATGACCCCCTCCAGAGTAAGTCTGCTGTGAGCTTTGCTGGCTCCAGGATCTGCTGTGCCGATTTAGCGCACGGTCTTTCGCTATCAGACCTCCTTTTGTGTTGTTCACTCTCAACACAGCCCTAATCCTGACTAAAAGCCCTGATTCTGCAGTAATCCCAGCCAGTGTGTGAAGATGTGACAGAGGAAGCCATTGATCTTTGAGTTTACCCAGGGAGTTGGACTAGTGGCTTGTATTAAAGCTTCCCTACACTCACGGATGGCTGGTAGTGCTGGCACACGGAGCTGCATTTATTACTATTAATGTGAAGTATTTGGTGATCTCATCACGTCTGGCTGTGTGCGTGTGTGTTGACTTGCACAAAGACTAAGGAAGCGAAAAGACAAACTCAAGCGGGCAGGTTGAGTCATACGCAGAGAGAAATGTGGCATCTGAATGTGCTACATACTAGCACCGCTGCCTGTAGATTTGCTCACACGTTTACCCTTTGAAAAGGCACTACTTCTTGTTCTGATATTTATTGTTATTATATTGTTCTATCATTACTACTGGTTAACCACAGCACTTGCTTTAAAGAATTGGGATTTGAAATACATACTTGTATTACATATCGAGAATAGGCCAGTACTAAGGATTGCTATTAGAGATTTTTCAATCAGGATTTTTGCAGAAGATACAGAGTAGCGATTCCTTGCCATGGTGGTCAGCTGATACCGAGTACCCATTCTAATGCTTCAAGCTTTATAGTGCATTAAGCACATTTCCCCTCCAAGTATGAACCTTAAGAGAGGATCTTGCCTTGCCACATTTAGGTGTGAACATGTCATGGCCAGAAGCAGCTTTACAGAAAATAAGTCATTCATTCATTTTAATTCAGTTTAGTCCCTATCAGGTGTTTACCACCGTGGAATGAATCGCCACAGGAAATAATATTACACAGATATAAAAATTGGGCCTCACGGTGGCGCAGTGGGTAGCACACCTAACAGTAATCACCTAACAGCAAGAAGGTCGCTGGTTTGAGCTTCAGCTGGGTCAGTTGGCTGTTCTGTGTGGAGTTTGCATGCTCTACCTGTGTTGGCGTGGGTTTCCTGGCGTGGGGACATGCGCTATAGGTGAATTGAGAAAGCTAAATTGGCCCTAGTGGATGTGTGTGAATGAGTGTTTATGGATGTTTCCCAGTGATGGGTTGCAGCTGTAAGGGCATCCGCTGCGTAAAACACATGCTGGATAAGTTGGCGGTTCATTCCGATGTGGCAACCCCAGATTAAGAAAGGGACTACACAGAAGACAAGAAAATGAATAAGATATAACAAATGGTAGGAAAAATTACAGACACAGCAATTTGGAAACACTGCAAATGATGAAGGAAGAATTCTACATGTCTCAATTAAGAAAAAGTTTGGAGCGCATATTTGATGCATATTTAACGCAAAAGATGTTAAAATGCACACCTATAAATCTAATACTTCTTTACTAAAAGGAAACAGTCCTATAAACTACTGTAACAAGTATATTACAACAATTATGTTTTTAAATATTCATGTAAAAAAATAATTTAAAGTTTTATTTATCTAATAATTCCAGCCTGGGTGTCACGGTGGCGCAGCGAGTAGCATGATCACCTCACAGCAAGAAGGTTGCTGTGACAGGAGCACCCAGAGGAGACCCACACGAATGCGGGGAGAACATGCAAACTCCCGACAGAAATGCCACTGACCCAGCTGAGACTCGAGGCAGCGACCTTTTTGCTGTGGAGCAATTGTGCTACCCACTTCGCCACCCTGACACCCTTATCACAGGATGAAATAGAACAAAATAGTTTAACATTTTTATATTACAGTCCTGTTCTACTGTTATTACTATATTTTTGGTCAAATAAATGCAGCCTTTGTGAGCATTTAAAACCTTAACAATTTGGAACTTCAATATAATAATTTAATAATTCAGATTATTGTGTAATAATATTGTAGGAATAGTGTTTTTTCAGTTTTTCAATATGACACTGAAATATCTGTCTATGTGTTATGCTCCACTTTATAGCAAAATACAGAAAAGCTAAACGCAAGAAAAGTTTCCCGAAGGGGACAATAAAGTAGATAGTGTCGCATTATGATATTGGCTAGATTTTTAATATTGTGCATCTCTGTCAATAAAACATACCTTAAGGGACAAAGTATGGAACAGACTGTATGTTACCTTTTCTAGCATGATCGATAGAGTAACGTGTCCTTATAGACCTTTTAGGAACTCAGAGTATGTCTGGCATTGACTTTGACCCTCGAGAGTCTATAGTTAGAGGCATTCAACTGAAAAAACAAGGACAGCGGGAATGAAGGGTATGAAAAAACAGCATCCAGAGGTCACATTTTGCCCTTTGTTTTTCACATATGATGCTACTTTTACCAGAACCAAAAGATATCTCTCTCTCCCTATATATAAAATGACTTACGCCCAACAGGTGAGAGAGAACATCCCAACAAAGTTCTTTAGGTCCCAGCTTCAGATCAAAGGTTGAGAGGTCAAATAAACAGCCATAGCAGCAGGAGTCACGGGTGAGGCCAGCGGGTGATAGCTGATACTTTTTTGCCTCGCTGCTCAAAGCCACAGCAGGGTCATCCGGAGCCCCTCGACACGCCAGCTGCTTTAGTCATCATTATTGTTCACTGGCTCCTATTCTCTTCAAGGAATCCCCTGGATTGATTTACTGTGTTGTACTGTACATGCCAGCGAGCTCTGGAATGCGACAGACACCATGACAACCTGAGGGTTCAGCTATTTTTATTTTATTTTCGGACAGAAAATAAAACACCTGATAATTTCATCCAGGCCAGAGATATTACTTTTGTGCTCTAGTAAACAAAATGAGCTGCAGTAAAGGATATATTCATTTGACCCACTCGAACAAAAGAAACCCTGCTTCAAATAAAGATGTTTACAAAGTACAAAATAAACTGCAGCACATAACACAATGCATCGAGGCAGTTCCGCCAGCATGCTGTTGCTATGAAATCAGGATATTACTCTGTTGCCATACACAGCCAGATAATAAAATCTTGGCTTCTTAGTACAGGATAACAGCAGATAATGGTTCTAGATGGTATCCGGATCCCAACAGCAGCTGGTCCGATAAAATTGCCGGTTTCCTCAATCACACTAATGCCGTTACAGTCCAAGTGGCATAGTGTGTGTGTGTGCGCACGTGTTTTTTTTAGCTTAAAGTCTTAAAGGAAAGGACGACCAAAACAGCATATTCCCCGTTTACACATACCATTAGCCTTCATACCCAGCCATCACTACATCTGAGTACTGAAAAATGGCCCCTCAAAAGAGGTCGTGATCCTCTGTTTCAGCATGGTTTCCACCTCTCTGCTGCTGTGCTTACTACTTGGCAAAAAAAGAGCTATTTTTATGGGCACACAGACGCATACATTGTGTGATTATCATGCGTGAAATTTTCAACAAAGCAGGGTTTCAGTCCTTGGGTTAGCTGTCTGACTTAAAAGGTATGGCACCATCTTGTCTGGATTTGGGCAGGGGTGGATATAAGCGTCAAAAGCGTGGCTTCTAAATACAGCATGCGTGAAACACTCTCTAATTAAGATCTAACAGGGATTACAGCATTAATTCCAAAGGGAAAGCCCTGTTGTGTGAGAATTAAGTTGGTGCACACACTCCTTCTTCTAGTTTTGGGTCGTGGAGTGAATTCCTGAAACCGTTTCAACAATTCAAGTAGTCATTAGTGAGTGTGGCTTGCTAAAATCTAAGAATCCAATATCAGACCCTCCTGAAAATGTCAGAATCCTCATTATCCAACTAATGTTAGTCACTGGCTAGGGGGAAGGTTTTGACTCTTAAAATACAACTGTCTGATGAGGGGACCACCCACTGGCTCGCTCCCTAGGCACACCCTACATAGCTGGGCTTCTTTTAGGAAACGAAGGAGTCTTATCTGCTTGATTTTAGCTTATCTGAGGGTATATTGTTGGAATATGCTAGGTTCAATACAATCAACAGCATTTGTTATAAAAGAATTGATTCATTTTCTTTACTGAATATAAAATGGAGGTTATCTCCGCTAACAACCAACATATTGTGATCTCTTTTAAAAGTTAAGTGCCCTTTAGTTGGGTACAAATAAAGTCATAATGCCTTTTTGTTACGAAATTTCATATGAGTGGCATTTAAAAGAAATGTGGGGTCTTTAAAACTGTTTTTAATTTACATCCTGGTAGAGGATTTTAAAAAAATCTATTCAAGCTACATATTTTAACAATGCATGGAATCAAGGCCGTGATTATTGCTCGAATACAACACAATGTTATTCCCAATCAAGCTGTACTAATGCTGAATTTGTATTTTGATAAAAGGGCATAAAACAAAATGTGCTACTGGCACTTTCTTGTTGTAATACTAAGTATTTTAATGTTTACTGATTGGCTCTATTTACTTCTATTGCTAGGGGCTTACTGGCACATGGATATTTACGTTTTGTAGCATTAAACATTTGTAGCACACTGTAGAATGATCTAAGCTTGTAATGAACCTGGAATATATTCCTTTTATAAAAATTGACCGCAGTAAAAAGTGAATTTGCTTCCTGCTTCTGAAATAAGAGCAAATGAACACAGATGCCCTCCCAAAGGAGGCTAAAGTCCACACTTGTGTTTGTTCGCAAGCGAGAGAAATTGAAAGAGAGTGTGGTGGTGTCGCCAGGCTGCTGTAACAGAACTCATGTTGATCTCAAAGCTCTCATAAAAGAGCAAGTGTTTGTCATTAGGAGGAACTATGCTCCTGTTCGTCCTCAGAGATCACATCAAAACCCCCCATTCACCTCCAAACACCCCATCCCTCAGCATGAGCAAAGGCTGATAACCACGGTAGGATTAAAACCAGGCTGACAGAAACAATCCTCAGTCTTCTCAGACTTTCCGAACCAGGGAAGGTCATCGTTAAAAATCAACCACAAGAGACGAAATGCAGAGGCCGGTTGAGAGCTTGTTAAAAGAAGTCCTCCTACTGTATAACCTCACTGTTTATCTTTCTAGTGCAGGATTATAATTCATGCTAACAGGAAGTTCTCAACGGCTTCAATATTGACAGATTACATTAACATAGTTTAGCATTTATGTGAGCAGACTTCAATTTGAGTATTTTTTTCACGTCCTGTGTTGATTTTCTACAGTTGGATTAAGTGCATGTATTATTAATATTAAGCAATTTAACATTAGCATATTTTTGTCAAGATTCCTTATAAGCTCATTTTGGGCATCATTTAAACAACAATGGCTTTTAGAAACCTTAAAACACAAACTTAAAAAAAATAATAATTGGTGAGTAAAGTACAAAAGCCGTAGAATCGTGACATGTACTTGACAACCAAAGATTTTCTTAAACTTAAAAAGATTGTCTTGACTTAAAACATTGTCAAAATGTCGCTAGTGATGCACCCAGATGTGACAGTCCAGTGGCATTTTTTTATTTGATAGATGGATAAAAAATATCCAGCATTGAAAGATAAGCTTTTAAACTGCACTGAAATAGAAACACTTGCATTCTTGCTTTTAATCCATTTGTCAAATGATTTCCTTTATGTAATGGATTTGAGTTAGTTCATAATGTCTCACATTTACTTAACCTTTTTAACATTAATTGAAAATATACGCCTACTTATTTGCTAAAATAATAAGTAATTTATTACTTTAATTTAATTAAACTACTTTTCAAAATTGAATTAAACAAATTTAGTGCCTATTTTTTATCCCTTTAAAAGGTGACTGTTGTTAAGTATATATTTTTAATAAATTAATTAAATAATATCTTCTTCCTTTAATTACTTTTTAACAGCACTTGTAGTCTTCCATATTAAGAATTAATTAAATCTGAGGTAAAAATCTATCATCGCTCATTGTGTTTCATATACATTATTTGAAGTGCAAAGAGCGCACAAGCGCTGAATTATTTTATGAATGTGTGCCAATTTATCAAGGAAATTCCACAGTTCTTGCCATTTCAGCAGCTAATGAATGGAAACTCATCAGTGCTAAACGTGAGTCACCAGCACAGAATCAAAACAAAGTTGTACCCTTAGCAATAAAGAAATGATCTGGAAATGAGAAACCCCAAACAATCTGTCGACACACTCGAACGATGAGTCACTCCATATAAAAAGGGCAGATCATATAAAAATTGCTGGCAACCAACTCCACGACACTTGAAGTGTGCCTAGGGGGGTGCAAGATTGAACAGCTAGAGAACTCTGACCCGCAGAGGGCATCGCAGAACGTGAACTCTAGACACAGACTGACAGAGGAACCTTTGAGATGCATGAAAGGTCCATTGAGGGCTGTCAGAGTTGAGTTTAGACGGGAATGATGGCAACAAGGGAGAGGGCTGGTGTCGTGGCTCATATCAGCATGCTCTCGTTCTTCCATTTCACCCGTTTTGCCAAGCAGAGGCTGCCAGCCTTGGCCACAGACGGCCCTGTGTTGGGCTCGCTATCAGTAGGGGAGTGTTCAGAAAGATAGGTGAGTCAAGGGCCGAGGTCACCCTGTCTCTGGGAGTCTCAGATAAAGCCCTGTGGGAGTTGTTATAGGGGGGGACTCTGGAAAAGGTTTGCAGGCTCTTTCCAGGCGGTTCGTAGCCCACATGGGCCTGTCGATGCCTTATCAGGCCCACCGTTCCGGAATCATCCATCCACTCACACCAACTTAGATAAACCCAGGACGGAGCCATGTGGGACACCGCAGGGCTATGACAATACACGGAGAAGGGGGATGGCAGCAATGCTGAGTGAGGTGCCAGGAATGGAGGAGAAAATAGCCCCTGTACTTGAGCCAGACAAGATCACGTCTTTAAAGTGGATTTTTGTATTCTATCAACAGCCAAAAACATGAAAACATCTCATTAATCAAGCCTTTTTATGTCTTAAAGGGATGGTTCACAATTAAAATTCACTCACCATTAACTTACCCTGAAGTAGTTACAAACCTTAATGAGTTTCTTTTTTCTGTTGAAAACAAAAGAAGATATTTTCAAGACTACTGCAAATCTGTAGCCATTGACTTAAATAATATGAATAACATACAATGGAAGTCAATAGCGACTGGTTTCCAACATTCTTCAAAATAGAAACAAAAAGGTTTGTTACAAGTATTGAATGAGTAAATGGTGACAACAATTGACAGTATTATCATCAATACATACAGTATGTATAACTACGATATGTATATATACATAAAATTAAATTGATATTTTTTCATTATATTACATTTATGAAGTTTGGCACAGGCTTTTATAGAATATATGCTGCTTACATTTACTTTTAGATTTTTGCAAGCAGCGTGTTTTTGAATTAAAAATAAAATGTTATTTAATCAGTTTATTTATTCAGACAGCCTTCAAAATTGTAAAATAAGCAGCATGTGTATATATAATTCTGTGATTATTTTTATTATTAATTTTTTAACATTTCGGCGGACTCATTTATACAAAGCTACTAACATTTTTCTTTAGTCACCTTATTTGTTCAGACAATTAGCAAACTTGCATGCAGCATTATTTTATTATTTAATTTTTTTTTTGGCAGACCTTGCATATTTTGCCTCCTCCTGACCTTTTCTCTCCTACATTTATATTATCATAATAAACATTTTTTGACACTTTTATATAAGGTAGTTTAGATTTTCCTTTTTTCTTAAAAAGCATTGTTTTCAACACAGCTTGACCAGTCACAAATGGCGTCATTTTAAAAAAAAACAACAACTACAACAACTATGTGTCATTTAGCATGCTGTAAATATGAAGGTTTGCACATCCCTAAATCAAACGCTAGGGCTTGGCATTGCTAAAAGAATTATTTATTTGACCAACAGGAATGTCAGGAATGATTAGTTTGTCCCTAAATCACTCACATTGTATCAACCATTTGCCTTCATTTACAGGCACACTGGCACTTCCCCATTCCTGGAAGTTGCATAGCAGCAGCCAACCAGAATTAAACTAGCCGTTTTTGTCTGAAATATGCATTAGATGTTCAGTGAACAATCTTTAAGTAGTTCAGAGAACATTTCCTCTTAAAATGAGATTATTACACACCATCAGTATAATAAAAATGTCAGGACAGCAGAGAGAGACAGTACTGTATGGAAGAACTTTGATGTTAAGATGAACCAATTGCTTTGTTCTGAAGAGAACTTTGCATGTGTCTTTGTGTGTGTGTGTGTGTGTGTGTGTGTGTGTGTGTGTCTGTGTGTGTGTGTGTCTATATGTGCTCATGACAAGTTAGTTTATCTTCCTCCCGCTCTGAAATTACTCTTGGAGTTCTCAAAGGTGGATCTTCATATAATTAAAATATGCTAATGGAATCCATACATTCATGTCTAACAAGTTTCAGTCAATTAAAGAAGCGACCAGCAAACCACGATGATAACTCGCAACCAATCACAAAGAGGTGATGATGTAAACAAATGAGGGCCATTTAGTTTTCATGAAAGTTCTATGAAGTTTTACTTGGCTAGTTCTGCTCAAGTCCTGAAGCTATACGAGAAAATGGTGAAAGTAATTTCCAAAGCTACACGAGCGTTTGATTGTGTTTGTCCAAACACTCATTATTTTCACACTCCGTTTTTTTCCGCGCTTATCTATAAGACGTTCATTCAAACTCCTCCAGAATAACACTCATCACTGAATTAGTCACACAAACACAGTCTTTTGCCTGGAGACCCGATTCACTGTCTAGGCCAAAGCCATTTGTGCTTCGTTATAATCAATCATTTGACTGTGAGGGGACGGTTTTAATGGAAGAAAAAAAGACACAAGCAAACAAACAAACAGACAATCGAGGAAATCAACAAATAGGATCCTCACGGTATCCCATTACAGTACAAACAGAAGCACTCTGTAAGAGAATCCCACAAAAGCTTAATGTTTGTTAGTGATTAACATTTGACATTTGAGACTGCCGTTTCCGCAAGAAAACATAAAGCCGAGCGCTACGGTCTGGAACCCGTTAAGCTTGTGTGGTTTAACGGCTAATCCAGCTGTTACGAAACCCAGAGATGGATGAAACTCTGATTAGGGTGGCGGATCAGAGGAGATATATTTGGCCCATTGCAAATACCCAGAGGAATTGAGAGAGACGGCAGGAGCCACGTTCGTCTCTTTCGTGTGTCACAGATATAATTGGCAGAAACGCTCGCTAGTTAGGACTGAGTGAGAACGAAGAAGGTGTAAATTACCAGCGACTATGGCGTGACTTGGAAAATCAAAGGCTGTGGCTTCTCCGGCTCCGAGACTGAGGTTGGCCAGACTGTGCGTTTAAGATGGATATCAGAAACTCTCAGCAGACAGGGGTCGGAGGTCAGAAAGAGAAACTTCAGAAGCCGCCCATGAAATTTGCGCTGTCTCTAACATCAGAGGGTAGATATGAGTGTTGCTTGTCTGCATAAATCCTTCAAGATTTATGCTGTTCCTCCTTCGACACCTCCTCCGGGATGGATTCATATCTCATTTACATATCTGAGTTTTGGTCCATTGTGAATTAAACAAGGACTATTCATAGTTCAATGAAGTAGAATACACATTTGTGGCATAAAATAATACTCTTTCTTTGTTTTTGTTTTGTTTTTTTATTACTAGAAGCAGTGTTATTTTACTCAGACAGTGGTGTAGGAATGACATCAACGACTGGATGAATAATTCACCACTGATTTCTCATGATTTGCCTATGGGATTCCATAATTGGGGTTTTCAGTTAATGAGGTTATAAAATGAGGTTTGTCGTTAAGCATAGCTAAATGATCTAAATGTTTTGTCCTACAACATAAACGCCACTGACTCACGTCACAACTGTTTTTATTTAATTCACTTAACAGAAACGTATATATATATATA